>JAACJP010000073.1:0-67312 GCA_013368375.1 Tricholomella constricta
TGCCTTTTGTTTGGCCGTCTTCTTTGTCTGCTTTCGTCGCGACCTCTTCTTTGCTGCATTATCGGCTTCCCGTTCTTTATCGATCTGTCGACCATATTCGGCCGGAACCCGATCCCGATGTTTATTCTCCACATGCGACCACCGGAAGCTTTCCTCATGACCGTACCTGGCAGCTCGTTCACGCCAAAATGCCAGCATGTCACGCAGGGTATCAAGCCGCATGTTATGAGGATCCTTAAATTCAATCCCGACTGGAAGGTACTTGGCCGGGATGAAGGACCGGGTGTGCTCCGTCACTGCACTGAACGGTGTTTGAGTCCGTAAATATCCGGAGGCCAACTCTGCGAGTGATATACGTTAGAGCCTTGCTTCTGTTAGGACCTTGCGTAGCACGCTGGTTGCGGAGTTATTCCGAGACCACCGAAGCGGACAGGCCTGACGTCGTCAAGGAAGACGGGCTCCGATAGGGTAATCGGAGGTCGTGAGCGTTGACGAGGATGTTCACAGGAGCTTATTCGAACGAGTGAGCACAAGTGATACAATTGCGGAGCTGAGTAAACCAAGAGAGTAAGAGAGAATAAGAAACGGGAACGGGAACTAGTCGTAACAAATGGTAATATCGAGGTAAAGAGTCCAACAGAGAAGTGGTTCCATATATATACAGTGGTCGTGCGTGGGAAAACGTAGTGGATGTGAGTTTTAGGGGTGGTCATTAGGGGCGGTCGTGACATTACCCCCTCCTCAAGCGTCGAGCCACTGAGACGCGGGGAAGCCTTCGAGTGCAAGGGGAATAAAGTCTTGTGTTTCGTTTTAGCGTGTGCGCGGTCACGTGAGGGACACGTGTGGTCTAGATTGCTTGTGGGTCCTTGTGGGTGTTTTGAGGATCTCGGAGACCGAATAGAAGAAAAACTTTGGCTGTTTTTCTTTTCAATCTTCTTCTCATCCTCCTCAATGTCAATCCCCAACCAAGGTACCACGTCCTCCGCCTCTGTCGCCCAAGTTGTACGCGATCCGGAGTTGGCGCGATTGTCCGTCGAAGATCGGGCGCGTGTGGCGTTTCTGGAAGCGCGCCAATCCGTCTCCCCGACTCCTTCTCTTCCCGGGATCGCTGTTCTCCCAGATGAGAGTGTCGAAGTCATTCCTAGGTCTTCCCCTGCTTCCCCTACGCCCCCCCTCCCTCGACTGGTTATCCGTCTTCCCGTCCGGGCTCCGCAGGTCCGTCGTTCTCGTTCGACTACTCCGGAGGCCCTCTTCGAATCTTCCAGTGATCCCGTGTCGCGTCCGGCAGCGACTTCATTGTCTTGGGGGCCTCTCCTGACCGATGCGGTTCTGGCGGAGGTGATGCGTACCGCTGTTGTAACGGTTGTACGGGGTTGGGGGATCCTTGCGAGACACCAGACACGTTAAGCTAGACCAATCTGTGGGATTCTGCTAAGTACGTGTACAGGGTGAAGGTGCAAAGGATTATCTAAGCATAAACTGTACAGGACATTTATATACGCATAACAAAGATGGTCGTGCATTACCAGAAGGTAATGCCAAACAGGTCGCGTCTCAATATAGACGTATTGTAACGCGCCGTCGTTACACACCCCCCTTTGAGATCAATGTATGATCTCAGCAGATGGATGTGCATGGTTATTATTATAAGTACAAAGCGTGAGTATACAACTCCCGCTCAATTAGTGATCGCGTATGTATTTCGACGACTACCATGACTGTGGCGTACACTCGACGTTGTCGTTAAGCCTTCTCGACTACATCCATCGCATGGTCATCAGAAGCGTTAGCCTCTGATAGAAGGACCAGTGGTGCGGATGAACTAGATGGAGCAGAGGGTGCTGGCGACGTAGTGGACTCGAGAGTTGGGAGCGGAGGACCTTCCACCATAGGTGGTGGCGCAGGCGGGTCAGTGGTATCGTTAAACACCAGATCGCCGTCGTAGAGTACAGTAGCTTCGCGGTCACGTCCGGTGATGAATTTCATCGACGTGATGTCGTATCCTACAGGGTGTAGGCCGCGAGCGTGCGCAGTGTCCAGTCCTCGCTCTTTCTCGCAGTCGAGTAGTACGTGGAGTCTAGCGATATCATCGCGGGTCGGCTGTCGCCATCCATCCCATTGAGGAATGGCTGGGGGTATCCCATAACGACATAGCCGAACAAGTCGGTCGTCATCCACATTGTCGTATAGTGTACGATCAATTGTGGTTCCCGTATAATGCGCATCCAAGTAGTGGAGGCCGTAGGGATAGGCGTGATCAATCCAAGCGACGGGTAGTCGATTGGCTAAAAGCGTACAGATTACGTCCGTTTCGGTTAAGTTGGCGGCATGCTCCTCAGGAAGAGCTAAGCGACCAAGGCTTGCCGTAGAAGGTAAGTGGTCGGGGATGCGATCCAATGGGTGAATGGCATTCCACGAGTCCACCGCTTCTCGATAGAGGTTCGGTCGAGCAATGATCATGGCGTATAGGCGCATGAATGCGACACGAGATGCGGCTCAGGTAGGGCTTATGGCGCGACCAAGGGCGTACCCGACCACAGTGCGGAAGTGGATCGAGAAGTTGTAGTCGATCACTAGACCGCTGTATACGTTGTCTAGGCCTGGCCTTCCGTGGTGTACAATATATTGTCCCCACACGTTGAAGTCCAGGGCTTGCGATACCGATGGTATGGGTAAACCCGCACCTCGGGTTCGAGGGTTGCGCGCTGAAGTGGACAATACTCCAGCGGGCGGTGGTAACACAGGTCGTGTCCACGCAGCGTCATCGCGTATCGATGGTTTGTGAGCCGGATCGAAGTATTCTCGTTGAAGGATAAACTTCATAGTCCGGTCTCTGTGGGGTTCGGCGTATCGTGAAGCGATACGATAGAAGTCCCAGAGTAGGTAGTGGGCTTCCACACGTTCGGTATCCATGTTGAAGTTATCGTCACGGAACTGAACCAGATTCGGATGTCTCGAGGGGACATAGGGAACCCGCGAGGTGCACACTTGTACAAAGGTGAACCTGTCGCATTGAACGCGGTTTTGTGTTCACGTTCGTATTCTAGGGGGCGACTAGCGCTCTGAGAGGCAAACACCGTATTACTGTACGGTGACCAGTACAGGCGTCGGTGAAGTAGTCCACCAAACGCGTTGTGGCGTTCGGGAGTACCATTGATGTGTAGTACGCCAATAGTATCTGGAATGCGTCCGACGAATGTCTCGAAGTTATACTTCAAGCGTTCGTTGGCTTCTCGGTCTGCAGCAAGGCGGTCGCGGCGGACTGAGGCGTTGTGCTTCATTCGTAAGCTACGCTCGTCGGCGGTTTCGCTTGCTGGTTCCTCCTTCAGCGTACCGATGGCAGAGGGCTCTACAGTCTCTTGCATCGGTTCATCGGCAGGCGAGCTAGCGTCGACCAATCGTACATCGTCGACGGGCATCTGCTCGGGCACCGCAAAGGCCTGACGTATCGTAAGTACAATACGTCCAGCATCAATGTGCGGAGGTACGCCAAGAGGAAAGGGTACCTCAATAGTGGGGATCACTAGAGGTACTTTGGCGGCGCTTGTGGGCGCAGATCCTATTTCTTGCGCTGGCGCCGTGGACTGCACCGATGTGGGTGCGGTCTGAGGACCCTGCGTCCGACTACGCTTGTCGGTATAAGGCATCGCGTTCGGCGATGCGGGGCGCTTACGTAGCGCGCGTTGCAGCTCCTCGGTGATGTGGCGTTTAGCCATAGTTTGCTGGTCAACTTCTCGTTGAAGGCGGTCAATGGTGTCGAGTAGTTGTCCTATCACGACCCTTGCCATTCCATCATGGATGAAGTCGACTACAAAGTCGGGTGCTACTCCGACGGTCTCGAGGCGGTTGAATATACCGTCTGGGTTCGTTCCCATATTAGCATGTGGTGCGTTGCGTGGCGCAGCATGCGTACCTCGAGTATTTCCGTGAGAGTTCGAGGGATTTCCTTCCTTCTCTTTGACGGCTCGTTCACCCCCCTTTGGGCGGTGTGGTTTGTTACCACCACGCTGGTGTGAGGGGCGTCCCATCTCGACGCTTCTGTTCTTAGCATCAGGCAGCTGTCCAGGCTCGAGTTGCCCTGCTCCATGTCCATCGACATCCATTGGGGCGTGCAGGCGCTCAACGGCGGGTCCAGGAGCAGGCGTCTCGCCTGTGGTGGAAGGATTCTGTCCTTCGAACGGCTGATAGCTTGGTACCATTACTGGCTGGTATGCTATCGATCCAAACGACAGTGGAGACTGTGCTTGGTTTTGCGGTTGCGTAGTTTGTTGCGCACGTTGTACGCGAGGTGAATTACTCGTAGCGCTGCGGTTATTGCGACCGCGGCGTCCACGCGTTCCTCCCCCTCTTGAGTTTCCTCGAAAACTCATTGATTCTTGTCCAGATGACATTAGGTGCGATTTTTAGTGATAGTGGTAGTGCACAAGGGGGCAGAGAGAAAAATTTTCGCTCCCCCGATCGGAGCTCCACTCGATCGAAGTGATCGAGTCCAGCCACGCTGTGGCTGTGTGGCGCACATTGCATGCCACACCTCAGCGCAGCTTTGCGAGCTGCGATATACGCTTCACCCCCTGGAGCTCGAGGTATCTATCGAGAGCTGCCAGAGATTCGCAGTGCTCACGCGGCTCCCACGTAGTGTCCCCCAGGGACCATCGAACTTGAAATTCAATGGCGCCCTCGGACCACCTATGTCCCAGAATCTCCTCGACGAACCACTCGTGGTCGTCTGGTGCACCAAAGTCGTAAGGCTCTGGGTGCGCTCGATTCGGGAACAGTGCGTCCTCCGTAGCGTAATACGGTCTCAGCACGGACACATGAAACTTCGCGTGTAAGCGGCGCTGCTGAAGCGCGGAAGGCAGTTCCAACGTATAATTTGACGTTTCTGGCTCTGCCTTCAAGACACGATACGGCCCCACGAACTTGGGGCACAACTTGCGTGCTCTACCCTTTGGAAGATTTAAGTTCTTTGTAGATAGGTAAACGAAATCACCAGTGCTAATCTTAGGATCATCACTCCGGCGTTTATTCGCATTCAGCGCTTGGAATACGCGTGCCTCGATAATAGCATCGTGGGCTTCCGCGAGATTCGAAAGGGCTTGTTCTGCGAACTGGCGAATACCCCGAGGAATCACATTATCACTGCGAATTTCCTTGATCATGGAGGGCATGTATCCGCTGTTGAGTTCGAATGGCGCGTATTTGGTTGTCTCCGATATACTCGCATTAAGTGCGAACTCGGTCATATCTACGCGATCGACCCAGTCTTTCTGGTCGTGGCGCACCACAGTACGGAATATTTGTCCGATACTGCGGTTTGCACGCTCAGTCTGTCCATCCGTTTGAGGATGAAACGATGTGGACATGAGCAGTTTCGATCCAAGGATCTTGTGAAGTTCTCGCCACCATTTGGAGGTGAACTTCGAGTCCCTATCGCTCACGATGGAACTAGGAAGACCATGCAGACGAACAATCTCGCGCATGTATATCCAGGACAATTCCGACGCAGTCATGCGCGTATGTACTGGAATTAAATGCACCATGCTCGTCATGCGGCACATAATAACCCACAGGTAATTATAGCCTTTTGATTCAGGGAACGGGCCTATAAAGTCCGTTCCAATGGAGTCCCATGGTTTAATGGGCACTGGTAGCGAATGTATTTTGCCAGCAGGTTTTTGATTCAAACCCTTGGCTCGCTGACATGACTCACAAGTTTGACAGAACTTGCGAACTTCTGCGGTAATGGTGGGCCACCAGTACCAGCGTCGGAGGTATTCCGTGGTACGCCGGGCTCCAAAGTGTCCAACGGACGTATGTGCTTGTTCTATGAGTTGAGTGATCAATTTACGATCACGAGGAACACATAGAACTTCTACGCCGGCTGGATTCGTTGTCCAAATTAACGCATCTCGGTGTGTAAAATGCGTGAATTCACCGGGTTTGTCCATTATTACCGTGAACAATTTATCGGTTTTGTAACCTTTCCGTACTACCTCCAGGAATGAAGCATCGCCATTCCGTGGGTGTGGGTCTGGACGCAGCGCAGGTGCGGGCTGTTGAAACAATGCCTCGCCCAACGTTTGTTCGCGTTCTGAAGTAGCCCCATCCGGTTGTTGACCGGTCGAGGAATCAGACTGTACGGTAGGTTGCTGAAACTTGTTAGGGCAACCCTTACAGTGGAGCGCTATCGCACTGGCAAGGGGGAATCCGAAGTTATATTGATGTACAGTAACGAATGTAAGTAAGGCTTACCTGGCAAGGGGGAATCCGAAGAGAATAGTGTAAAGGATTCCCAAATGCCAGGGGGCCGACTATATACGAGTGTAGGACGTGAGGGCCGGTCCTCCAGAGTGTACTGTACATGTAATAGTAACGAATGGTGTGCGGCGCGTGTATGGACACGTTCCCGACGCTGTCCGATCCTCGTGGCCCAGGGTACGGGCACGAGGCGGGGCAGCCGACGTCGGGATGTCGGGTGGTCGGGATCGGCGTCGGGCGCGCGCGGGGAGTGAGGGGAAGCGACAGGAAGTGAGTAAGTATGTACACCGACGCTTGGGTCGGAGCGTCGGGTCGGGATCGCGATCGGTCAGTCAGGGGCGAGCGCGTGAGTCGGGGAACGATCTGTGAGCGTCGGAGAGCGTGAACGAGAGTTCCCCTGACATCACCCCCCCTTTTGAATCGCAACGGCTCGGTGCGGGGTGACGGTGGCGAAGACGGCGGGGGATAGAGTGAAGATGCCACGGATGTGGCGCGCAGCATCAGGATTGTCGCGGTGGAACTTGCGAACCAGGTCGGGTGCGGCGACGTTCTCCCGGGGCTCCCACGAAGCTTCTTCATAGCCGTAGCCTTTCCACAAGATCTTGTACTGAAGTTTCTTGCGGAAGATGCGACTGTCGAGGATTTTGTGGACTTCGTAGTGGGGTTCGTCATCGATGATGTCTGGTGGCGGCGGAGGGTCGGACTGTCGACCTTCGATTGGGTCAGCGACGGCGGGGACAAGCTTTATGACGTGGAAGACTGGGTGGATGCGTTTCATG
This sequence comes from Tricholomella constricta, assembly GCA_013368375.1. Taxonomy (NCBI): domain Eukaryota; kingdom Fungi; phylum Basidiomycota; class Agaricomycetes; order Agaricales; family Lyophyllaceae; genus Tricholomella; species Tricholomella constricta. The sequence continues at coordinate 7,038 of JAACJP010000073.1, forward strand.
GACTGAGGCAGCAGGAGGCGGTATGCGAGCGGGCCAACTCGCCTTTGCACGACGAAAGGGCCAAGGTAGCGATGCGATAATTTCTTAGACGGTCGGGTCGTAGAAATGTCGGTCGCGTCCAAGTACACCTTGTCACCCGGCTGGTAGTCGGGTGTCGGGGCGTGTCGCTGATTGTAATACCGCTCCATGTCGTCTTTGGCCTTTGAAAGCGCCGCCTTGGCTTCCTCCTGTGCTTCCTTCATGCGCTCCACGAACTCGTCGGCCGACTCGTTCTTGGAAGCGCCCCGACGAGGCTCGAAGCCCATGCGCGGATGCCGACCAGTGTCGAGCAAGAAAGGGGTCTGCTGTGTCGCCGAATGTACATGGTTGTTGTAACTGAATTCGGCGTCGGGCAAGAGGTCCTCCCAGTCGTTCTGGCGCTCGTTGCAGAAGACCCGCAAGAACTGTTCCAGCTCCTGATTGACACGCTCGGTCTGTCCGTCGGTCTGCGGGTGGTACGCCGTCGAAGCCAACAGCTTGATACCCAGGAGTCGGTACAGTTCGCGCGTGAATTCGGCGACGAACTGTGGACCTCGATCGGAGACAAAGGCATCTGGGAGACCGTGGAGCTTCCAGACGTGGCGACGGTAGAGGTTCGCGGCTCCCAAGGCCGAACAGGTCGTGTGCGATGCGATGAAATGCGCGCGCTTTCCGACCGAATCTACGACGTTCATGATCGCGTCGTGGCCATTGGACTCGGGGAGTTCGGTGATGAAGTCCACCGATACGACATTCCATCGGCCTTCGGGAATTGGGAGCGGCTGCAGCTGTCCGACGGGGAGTTGGCGGCGGGGTTTTGTGCGCAAGCACATGTCGCAGGTGCTGGTGTATGAACCGATGAAGCGTGACATCTGGGGCCACCAGTAGTTGCGCGACACCAGTTCGAGCGTCTTCCAGCGACCCGGGTGACCGGCGACCTTGGAGTCATGATGCTGCTCCACAATGCGTCGGCGGAGGTCAGGAACGTTCGGGACATAGATCCGTCCACGGAACGTGAGCAGACCACCTTCCTCCCCCCACTCGCCAAAGCGTAGGGAGCGACCGGCAGTCTTGGATGCCTTGACCAGTTGTGCCGCTTTCGCGACCGCGTCCTCCTGTGCACCGTCGCGATTGCCCTTGCGGATCGCTTTCAGCACATTGTCTTCTTCTCCGACCAGTGCCAGACCCTCGGTCGCGCGAATCGCGAAGAACTCGGGTTTGAGGAGCACAATGTCGGCATTGTCGCCACTTCCGTCGCCGTGATCAGCGCGACGCGACAGGGCGTCGGGTTTGCCCATGCTGCGTCCCGGACGGTGGTGGAGGGTAAAGTCGAAGTTGGCAAGGTAGAGCGACCAGCGGGCTTGCCGCCGATTGAGTTTCTTCGCGGTGAGGAAGTACTCAAGGTTCTTGTGGTCGGTCAAGATCTCCACCTTGTGCTTTGCGCCTTCCACAAAATGTCGCCACTCCTCCAGAGACCGGATGATCGCCAGCATCTCCTTGTCGTGGATCTCGTAGTTCCGCTCGACTGCGTTCAAGCTCTTCGAGTAGAACGCGACCGGGTGCCACTTGCCATCGGACGGCGACTCTTGCGACAGGACCGCGCCCGTCGCGAAGTCGGACGAGTCAGCTTCGATGCGGTACGGTCGGTCGTCGTCGGGGAATGCAAGCACCGGTCGCGACGTGATCGCAGACTTCAGGAGGTCAAAGGCCGACTGCTCCGATGCTTCCCAGCGCCAGGCAACGTCCTTGCCCGTCAAATCAAACAGGGGTCGGGCGTGGTGCGAGAAATCCTGGATGAACCGTCGGTAGAAATTGGTGAAGCCCAAGAACGCTTGCACCTCTTTCTTGTTCCTCGGCGCCGGCCACTCCGACACTCCAGCGACCTTGACCGGATCCATTTCCGCTTGCCCGTGCGAGATGATCAGCCCAAGATACTCGACCTTGGTCTGTTCAAACTCGCATTTCTCGGGTTTTAGGAACAACTTATGTTCGCGGAGTCGGTCCAGCACGAGTCGCGCGACCCGACGGTGTTCCTCGAGAGTCTTGGTGTAAATCAAGATATCGTCGAGGTACACGCAAACAACACCCTCGGCGATCAGATCGCGGAAGATGTCATTCATCATGGTCTGGAATGTGGCGGGGCTGTTCGTGAGGCCGAAGAACATGACGAGCGGCTCGAAGAGACCGCGGTTCGTCCGAAACGCCGCCTTCCACTCGTCGCCTTCCTTGATCCGAACATTGTTGTACCCCCATCGGACGTCCAGCTTGGTGAAGTACCGCGCGCCGCGGAGGTTGTTCACCAGTTCGCTAATGAGCGGCAGTGGGTACCGGTTCTTCACCGTCAGCGCGTTGAGCGTCCGATAGTCCTGCACCAGCCGGAGCGCACCATCCTTCTTCTTGATGAAGAACACTGGCGAAGCCATGGGCGACTTCGACGGACGGATCCGACCCGACTCGAGGTTCTCCTTGAGGAACGCATCGAGCTCGACTTGCTCCGCCGGCGACAGTGGGTAGACTTTGGTGCCGGACGGCGAAGCGCCTGGCTCCAACTCAATCGCGTGATCCCACTGTTTGCGATCGGGGAGTTCGTCGAACGCGACCTTGGAGAAAACGTCCTCAAAGTCGTGGAGGTGGGTCGGAACGGCGTCGCGGAATGACTTAGGCGCAGAGTTCGCGGCGTGCGCCTCAGCGAGTCGCTGCGATGTCGTTTGACTGGCGCGAATGTGCATTTCGGTCGGAGGGGGGTGGATCGCAGTCGCAAAGATGCGATCGCCGTTCAGGAAGGTCTCCACCAGGAAGTCGTCCGACTCTGGATCGGGTTCCTCCATGATCGGAGTGTAGGGGAGGAACTCGTCGGTGTCGGAGTCGTCTTCGACGTAGGGGCAGGTCGGGGCTCGCAGGTCGGGCTCGACTGTCGGGATGCCTTCCGCCCGACAAGCCCGAATGGCGGCTCGCAGCTTGGTGCGTGAACGACGCTCCTCCTTGACTTCAACCTTGCAGGTGTCGCAACGTGTCGGCGCTCTACTCATTTTCACCTTTCCCGTTGCCCAATCAATGTCGGGGTTGTGGTCTCGGAGCCAGGTGAATCCGAGAATGAGATCCTGCTTTCCAATACCCGCGACCGCGAACAGAACGCGCTCGGAGTGACCGTCGTAACGTAAGACTGCGTCCACGACGTATTCAATGGCACCCGCCTCATTAGGGGTTCCGTCAACATTGTAGGCACGTGTCGGGCGATTCAGCCGTCGCGTCTTCAGCTTGTGCTTTTCAACGAAGGCAGTGTTGATGAAGCAGGCCGATGCCCCGCTGTCAACGAGGGCAGCGAGCGAATGCGTCTCTTGGGTGTCGGTGGTCTCGAGCTCGACCTTGAGCGACAGGGATAAGGAGTCGGGGGAGGCGGCGATCACGAAGCGACGGGGCAGTCGCTTTTCCCAGCGCGGTAGTCCGCGACGCGACGGTACAGTCGGCTCGGTCGGAGCGACCGAAGGAGATGGCGTTTGGTCAGGAGAGGATTGTACGTCTTCGTCGATTGGTTCACCCGTAGAAGTAGCAGCAATATTAAGTATACTGGGGTACTCTACAGATAGGGGGGCGAACCGATTACGACTAGACAACGGGGGCGTACTTTTCACCCGTTGTGCGACTAAAAATCCTCTTCCGTGGCCAAGGCGGTCGGGTCGGCCGACTCGGGAGTCGGGTCAGCTGGGATCGCATCCTTGCGCGCCAGTAGCTGCATGATCAGCTCATCCAGTTCCTCTGGCATGACGTGGCGCAGGTCAAAGCGCTTTGGGCAGTCGCGCCAGAAGTGCCCCGGCTGCTTGCATCGACGACAGGTGTCGTCCTGAACAGGACGTCCGCGGAGCCGGTCGATGTCCATAGGGACACCTGGGGGAAGAGACGGCGTCACGGGCGTGCTGAGAGAGTGCGCCGGTGCCGACACACGAACGGGAGCGGTCGGTGGGGCAGTGGTTCGCCATCGGAGCATGGGCGCGACCACAGGCATCGGAATGGGGGCAGTCGGGCGACTCGCAGTCGGAACTGTCGGAGCCGACCGACGGTGGAAGTCCTCCTCGGTCCTCATGATGAAGTCCTGGGAGCGGGCAATCGCTAGCCAGTCCTCAATCTTGGAGTCGTCGGGCCGACCCGTGGTGATGCTCCCAAGCCTCCTTGAGAGCTTCGGGTCCATGCCCCGACGGAATTTGAGGACCAGATGGCGGCCGTCTGGGTAGTCGGCCTTGATCCACAGCGCCTTGAACGAGTCGATGTACTCGTCGATGGTGCGCCCATTCTGGAAGTACGCTGTCGACTCAAGGGTGAGCGCAGCGTCGGCGACTTCGTCGAACAGGAAGAACTCCTTCTCGAAGTTCGACGCGAAGTCCTTCCAGGTCGGGAATGCGCGCTTTACCGACCCATACTGAAAGACCCGACCGACGAAGTCGGCGGCGCGACCGTGTTGCATGTATGACAACACCCAGCTGATTCGGGCGTGGTCGTCGGCGAACTGTCCGACGCTCAGGGAGAAGTAGAGCTGGCACGCGTTCCAGAAGGCGCGGCCGCCCGATCGAGCGCCGTCGTACACGGGAGGGGGCGACGGCCGAATGTGCGATCCCGATCGCGGAAGGGGAGGGGACGTCGGCAGGGGCTGCGCCGGCGTCGCGGGGGTCGTAGGTGCTGCTGGGGAGGCAGCGGAGGGGTTCCCCAAAACGATGGTATCTAAAAGAGCGGCGATGCGGTCCATGGTGGCCGAGTTGGTGGTGTTGGATTGTGAGAGAGCCGACATTGCGGTTTCAAGGCTCACCAGTCGTTCCTCTGGCGTGAGCGCAGCAGGAGACGGAGGCGTGTCAAATTCACCGAAGTCGGACATCTCGAGACGGGACTGGGCGACGATCGGAGCAGGCGCGCGCTGGACGGGTTGCGTGTAGCAGACACGTGTTTCGGCGCGGAGGCTGATCGGTCGGTTTCGTCGGGTCTCCGGTTTACACTATTCTGCTGTTAGGGCAACCCTTACAGTGGAGCGCTATCGCACTGGCAAGGGGGAATCCGAAGTTATATTGATGTACAGTAACGAATGTAAGTAAGGCTTACCTGGCAAGGGGGAATCCGAAGAGAATAGTGTAAAGGATTCCCAAATGCCAGGGGGCCGACTATATACGAGTGTAGGACGTGAGGGCCGGTCCTCCAGAGTGTACTGTACATGTAATAGTAACGAATGGTGTGCGGCGCGTGTATGGACACGTTCCCGACGCTGTCCGATCCTCGTGGCCCAGGGTACGGGCACGAGGCGGGGCAGCCGACGTCGGGATGTCGGGTGGTCGGGATCGGCGTCGGGCGCGCGCGGGGAGTGAGGGGAAGCGACAGGAAGTGAGTAAGTATGTACACCGACGCTTGGGTCGGAGCGTCGGGTCGGGATCGCGATCGGTCAGTCAGGGGCGAGCGCGTGAGTCGGGGAACGATCTGTGAGCGTCGGAGAGCGTGAACGAGAGTTCCCCTGACAAAACTCTTCCAGGATAGCGGCTTCGATTTCTCGATCCTCACGTCGTTCCTGGAGGCGGCGACTACGCCTCACTTCCACGTCCTGCATGGCTCGAATTTCAATAACTCGTTCAGCCACTTCTTGCAGTCGTGAAGGTGGGAGATCCTCTCCGTCTGGATCTATTCGCGCGTCAGCGCGTACATAGTCGTTGACGCTCTGCACCTCATTAGGTGCATCTCCTTCAAAGTAGCGGGATAAGCAATCAGCTACTTTGTTCAGTTCTCCTTTTACATATGTAATGTCAAAGGTGAACCGAGACATATAATCATTCCAGCGTCGTTGACGCGGTGACAGATTTACTTGAGTTTTGAAGAACTCTAGCGCTTTATGGTCTGTGATTACATGAATATTGTAACCAACCAATTTATCTTCCCATTTTAATAGGGCTTCTAGAATCGCAAGAGTTTCGAGCTCGTGTACAGCATAATTTTGCTGAGCGCTCGTGAACTTCTTCGACATGAACCCAGCGGGCCGACATGTCTGCCAAGTGGGTCCTTGGCCGTACATGGCTCCGACGCCGGTCTTCGAGGCATCGCATATAAGCCATATAGGGTCTTTATTCTTAACGTCTATAGGCTGTATGACTGGTGTCCTACAACATATTTGTTTTATCATTTGAAAACACCGATCATGGATTGGTCTCCAATGAAACGGCAACCCGTTTTGCGTCATGGACATGAGGGGTCCCGTATACGCAGTAATATCAGGTAGGAAGTTACCCAAGTAATTTACTAGTCCGACGAACCGCTGAATATCATTATATGATCGCGGTGTTCGCCATTCGCGTATGCGGCTTAGTTTATCGACATCAGGGTGTATACCGCGATCGTCGATAATGTGTCCAAGGCAATCAACGCGTTCAGCGTATAATTCGCATTTCTTCCATTTCAGATACAAAGAAGCAGCTCTGAGTCTCTCGAATACTATTCGTAGGTGTTTCTCATGCTCTTCTATCGATTCTGAAAAGATAAAGATATCATCCAGGTAGACATGCATGAATCTACCAATCAAGTCTCGAAAGGTTGACGTCATGAGTCTCTGGAATGTGGCAGGTGCGTTGCAGTCACCTATCTGCATTATATTGCTGACATAGGTGCCGGCGATAGTTGCAAAGGCTGTTTTATGTACATCCTCTGGTCGTATACGCACTTGCTCATAGGCGTCGGTTAGATCAATTTTTGATCTAATCTTTGCCCGTGCCACATCTTCCCGAATAATTTCTTGATCGGGTAGTGGCGTCACGTCTTTCACGGTGTTATCGTTTCGTTGACGTGCGTCGAGTGCAGTTCGTAGCGAACCATCTTTCTTCGGTATGCACAGTAGTGGGGCTGCTTGGCTGACGGACTGTGGCTCCCACCACTTAGCATCCACATAGCGGTTTATCTTCGCGTGGAATTCTTCTCTCAGCGAATTTGAGCACCGCGGTAAGTGATAGTGATACCGTGCATTCTCATCGATTAAATGAATCTCATGGTTAACTTCCCTCCACGGTGGTAACGTGTTAGGAGTTCCGTTCACCATATCTTGGAATTCATCATGCCATTGCTGACGTAGGCGGGGATAATCTTCAGTAGTGAGTTTACTTTTGATTTTTGTATTCCCATCCTTTCGTCACTTCCCTTTCGCGGTTGGTTTCTCATACCTATCGCGGAGGGCTTGTATCCGTTCTTCCGTCTCATCTGGTACTTCCAGTCGTACTTGCCGTGACTGTGGCGTACTTCCTGTAGTACTACCAGCTATTGTCCCGACGTATACTGACGGTTCGGATATCTCGTCTGGGCGCGCATCGCGATATATCTCGCCTTGAGGCGCTTGGACTCGCATATATGCACGCATGGACGCAATTACCTCGTTCCATTCAAATGGCATTCGAGGATCGTACGCCCAATCGACGTGCGGATGTGGTACAGGTCGATCCCAAAATGTTCGCTTGGGTTTCTCCTGCGCCACTTGTGGCGACACTTGTGGTTCCGGTAATTCTACCTTCTCCTCAGTGCTATCCAAATTATCGATTTGCGAAGATTTGGGTTCTTTGTGCTGCATTTTGTGCGTTTTGTCTTTCTTTTCATACTCGGTTGACCCTTTCTCCCCCTGAAGAGTATCTATATACTCTTCCTCGCTCATCAGTAGACATGGCGCGTCCGATGGAAGACTATGCATTTTGTGCACCTCTTCCTCCGGAACGTCTTCTACTGTGACTCGTGGGAGTCAATCCCGGGGTTTATCCGTGGTACGATAGCGGCGCAGCCGTCCATCAGTATCCCGGAGGTCTACCTTCGTGGCTTCGGTTGATACACCGTTGACCACAACTGTATTCGTCGCGAAATCAAGGATAACTCCATGCTTTCGCATAAATGGTGTACCGATAATCATATCATATCGGTCAAAGTTTGCTATATTGACATACAGCATTTCTTCAGATCCGTGTGTTTTAACTAATGCATCAGACCCAAAGTTCACTGTCGAGCGACTTCCAATCGTTCCCAATTGCAGCGTTATCGGTGCATCCAACGGATACACGCGCAGTCCCGCTACCTGGGAGAATGCCGGGGTTACGCCCGTTGTGGTACTACCCGAGTCCCATAGCGTCCACGCGTCGTGTCCGCCTACATTGACATATGTGGCCAAACACTCCTTGTCGTCACGCTTATGCACTGGGCGAGCCTTAGCTACTTTCGATGCGCGAAGATGTACTTTGCGCATCTTTATCTGGCGAGTTTCGTCCAACGGTAATTCCGTTATCGCCCTCAGGACTTCAGTCTCGCTGTCTCGGGAGTAGTAGTCATTATCATAGACTTCGACCTCAATGAGTTCATCGCTGTCGCTGTCTACCAACGACTCAGGTGGATTATCCGCTTCATTAGCAGAGGTATGTCCACTCTCGTCATCAGCCTCATTCTCCTGATCCATGTCCGAATCATCGTCCTCTTCATCAACTGCGGTCCGAGCTGCTCGTATCTGAGCACGCACGGGGTACGGTTTCTGTTTACATTCTCTCGAGTAATGACCTTTCTTTCCGCATTTGTAGCAGATGACATCTGCCGCTGGTAACGGATTCGGTGTCGGAGATGAATGCAGTTGGGGGCGTTCCAACTGTCTATTGGGTGGCGCACCCGAGTTCGGGTCAGGGCGTGCTTGCACTCCCACCTTTCCTCCTCGTCCACGCAGTGGCGTAGCCACCACTCTCGCGTGTAGTCCTCCTGCTAAGGCGGACTTGCGAATGAAAGTGGTACCGATTCGCCCACCTCCGCGGGGCCTCGAAGATGTTACTTCGGGATTCCGGCGCGAACGACGGCGTGAGTTTCGAGCAAGGTAGTGCGCAGCTGTCTTAGAGGCAGACTCATACGCCTTCGCCTCGGAGACAAACTCATCGACTGTATTTATCTCAGGTGACAATCCACCTTCCTTAATTAGGGCGACGAGCATATCTTTGGGTATACCTTCCAGGAAGGTATCACGCACGGTGTATTTGTCTGGGAACACAGCCATATTTTGTGCGTGGTCCATGAGCTCGTCATAAAACCCTTGAACTCCGATGCTCTCATTATAAGTAGCATCGTAGAAGTCCTCTCGTGCATCCTGCATTGTTGACGGCTGTACAAAGCGATCATACAATCCAAGAATGACGTCTTCAAACGTCCAATGGCGTTGACGACGGTTTACATGAACGACGTGGCGCTGGTACCATGTCTTAGCTTCTCCTCTGAGAAACTCTGGTACAACGAGCACGCGTTCACGGTCGCGTTCATCGCCACCATACTGGCATGCGGCTAAATGAACGCACACGTCCGTTAGCCACCTTTCAAGGTCGCTAAACTTGGTTCCTCCAGCGTATGGAGTTATAGTTTTGGACGCGTCAGATCGCCTCAATTTACTACCCTCGGAAAGTTGCAAGCGTGTACCGAGTTGTTCTTCTAGCAGCGCTTTCAAGTGTACATGCATAGAATCTCGGTGTTGTTCCACAGCTTCAGCGACTCCGGGGTTTCGGGAAGTTGACCGCACTTGCGGAGGCATCGAGAACCCACGCCCAGGGGTTTCACTTGGTCTACCTGGGTTTCGTGATATAGGGTTCACGACGCTCATTCCCCTACCGCGTCCACGAGCATTGGTAAAATGCGTACGAACTACGGGAGTCTCATGAGGAGGTCGATCTCTAGCAAATGTTTGCTGTTGATCACGTCCCTGCAGGTGCTCATCGTAGGGGGCACTCTGCACATTATTATCCTGTTCGTGAGGTTGTCCAATCGACTCGAAATAAATGCTCTTCATTTGGTCGACGGGCTGACGTCCGATAAAGATCACTCCCTGGTCATCGTAAACTGAATGACCCTGTTGCTGCAAGTCTCGATCCCGCTCGCGTTGGAGGGCGACTCTGTCTGCCCACGAGTCTGCCATTGGGTATCGACGGGATGCATTCCCAGGGACTTGTATCACAGGCGGTGATGTCTCAGTCGTGAACCGTAGTGTTTGAGCAGGCGCAGGCCTTTCCTCAATCGGTTTGACGCCGTCGTGTGTTTCATCCACACGATCCTCGATTTTTACAGGCGTGGTGAGCACAGGGCCGATGCTGTCGGCTGCTTGTGTTGTTCCTACTGTTGCTTGCGGAGCTTTCGGTGTCGAAGACCTCGATGCTTCCAAGACAGTGGCCATAGAATAGTTATCTATTTCGAAGCGAATGCCTTCGATAACTAGCTTTACGAATTCGATACTGTTCGTATCAGGCTCCGTGTCCATGATCGCACAGTGTACGTAGGCGGAGCCTAGCGCGTTCTCATTCATCTGAGTACGTCGACTAGCGTCTGGGACCATCGACTGGTATTCTGACCAGTAGAGGTGCACCTGACGCTTGAGGAGGGGCGAGAACCTGAAGATGTTCAGGGTCCCGGTGTCCGATTCTGCCGTCGAGCTGACAGGTGATAACGCCCGTCGTCGAAGGTACGCACTCGTAACCGACTGGTTATCTGTGTTGGCGTGTACCGGGGCTTGTACCGAAGACTGTGGCACAGCAGTGGGGGCCGGGGAGGCGGCGTACGCGGCGTACGCTTGTTGCAGAGCCAATCGTACGGGGCCATCGTCCGATGCATGTCTAAGACTCGCATCTTCAGCAGTTTCGACCCCCAGAGTGCCTAACCTTGCGGCTGGGCGCTCTGTGGCGTGCATTGATAGTAGCTCCAGGCTACTTACCGCTGTTGGTCCCTCTGCTGCTGCTACACCTTGCCCAACTTCGTCCAAACGACGTTGAGGCGGCACATAGGCTATAGGAGGTCGCGGTACTGGCGGATCGACGATAGATTGTATCGTTGGTGTGTTTTCAGCGCTGGTAGCGCTCGGTGGCACTCGCTTTGGATCCATCGCAGATAGATCTTCGTTTCAGGGTTGTGGTGATGGTGATGGCGCTGATAAGCGAGTCGACGTCGAAGATAGAGAGCAGTTAAGCAGATAGCAAAGCTGGGTAGCTTAAAAAAGTGTAACGGTTGTACGGGGTTGGGGGATCCTTGCGAGACACCAGACACGTTAAGCTAGACCAATCTGTGGGATTCTGCTAAGTACGTGTACAGGGTGAAGGTGCAAAGGATTATCTAAGCATAAACTGTACAGGACATTTATATACGCATAACAAAGATGGTCGTGCATTACCAGAAGGTAATGCCAAACAGGTCGCGTCTCAATATAGACGTATTGTAACGCGCCGTTGTTACAGCTGTGCGGGTTCCTCCCTCTTTGGCCTGGTGTGAGGCGCACGGACCGGTAAGTGTCGTCTTTCATTTGCGATCGGGCTAGATCTTTCAGCTGATTCTTCTTTTTTGGGGTCTTTTGCTAGTGTGATCGATGTCGGGAACGTCGGTAGCCTTGTCGTTTCCAGGAGGTTCGTCTCCGCGGGACCCTGCCCAAAGAACCGGAAGCCAATTCCAAAGGCACGCAGGAAATGAATTGATACTTTGCTTACATGTTGGAGCTTTCTCATTACAATGGCATTATATTTTGGACAAATTACAGATGACAATGTTTCAACAAAAAAGGGAGTCCGGATGTACAGTATAAGTGTTGGATGTACAGTATCCATGGTATCTACATTTGACCAAAAAAGGTTTGTGCCCTGCTCAAGCCTTGGAATCCGGCTTTTCCATCAGTTGAGGAGTGGTGCTCCGTGTCCGATGCATGGGCTGTCCTTCACTGTCCAAGAGGGGGGAGCTGCTGACGGGCTCCGGCTCCGGCTTCGGCTTCGGCTCTGGGTTCGCTCCAGTGGGGGTGCAAGCAGTAAGGTAGGAGCCGCTTGCACTGGCTCGGGAGTTGGGGGGACAACGTTCACCGCAATGGGCGCAGCGGGGGACCTTCCATTGGATGATGATGGCGAGGACCCATACGTCCAAATTGCCTCAATGGGGGGGGGTGAGGCAACTCGGGTCCGGGATCCGTATGTCCGGACTGCAACCGGGCGTGAAGCAACCATTGGAGTCGCACTGCCTGCCATTGTGGCACCTGCTGTTGACAGGTCAACGTCGACGCTGGCAGGCATCGCAGCCAGTCCACTGTCATCCATGGCAGGGGGGCCCTGGGGTGCGGTCTCGACTCCAGCCGCTGGTTCTGCCATGGGGGCGGGCTGAGGACCGGAGGACTCTTCAACCGGCATCGCTTCGACAGAAACATCCATCTCACACTCCACCTGCATCATTTCTGACTCCAGCTGGGCAGGCTGGGATGAGGGAGCAGGTGCAGCAGATTTCGTGGCGGCGGGGTCGGGACCGGATTTGGGCCCGGGTCCGGGTGATGGGGCAGCCTCAGTGCTTAGGGGGGAGAGGTGTGGTCGGGGACTTCCACCTGCAAGTGATGAAGCCAATGGCAGTTCCGCCTGCTCCCAACGGATTGCAGCTTGTGCTGCAGATTCCTCCATGGCTGACACATCCATGTCCCAGTCATGTTCTGCAACGTGGGCCTGGAGGAATTCCTCCCGTTCCCGCTCCCGCCTGTCCAATTTTTGGTGCACCTCCTCTACGGTGAGGCATCCCTCGCTACGGAGCCAGGCATGAAAGTGCTCCCAGTGCGCCCCGTCCCGTTGCTCCCCAGCAATGCGGCAGTCATCCAACTCCCACCGGAACTTCTTCTGCACCTCGAACATCATCCGAATGTCCTGCACCCGCTTGCTATGCTGGATTTCCAGCTGCTCCACCCGTCGGCTCAGTTCCTCCAGTGTGGGGGACGTTGACGGTCCCGATTCTGCGAGGGCTTCAACCCGGCGTGCTAGGTCCACCAGCCGTGCAGCATCGGAGGGAGCGGTGGGCTTCCCGGATCCGGATGGTGGTGGGCGGATAACCCGAGGGCCTCCGGACGGACCCGCTGCTACTTTGAAGGTTAGTTTTCAAACAGAAACGAAAAAGAGTCAGACTTTACCTGCTGACTCTGGTACAGCGGCCACTGTCCTCTCCTTCCTCCTTGGTGGACCCATGGCACGCAACCGGATGGAGTGCTCACAGGCGCATTTCTGCACCTGGCACCCAATGCAAACATATCCGGATCGCGGCCGGACGCACCGGATGTTCTTCACGGTGCATCGCCGGCATTGGGTCCGGTACTCCTGCCCAGGGAGTGTTTCCCGGACCTCAATTTCGTGGTCCTGTGGAAACGGGTCCACTGTGGGCTCCGCCGAAGGTCCTTCGTCGGCTGCCAGTTCCGTAAAGGTCTTGGACTTCTTGGTGGCACAAGGCTGGGCCCGATCTGTAGGTGCTTTCCGTTTCCGGTCGGGTCCGGGAACGGCGGCGGAGGAGGGGAGGCAAGTTGTGCCCCAAATGCTGGGCTGAGCGTCGGGCTGCGCTCACGATCTGGTGGCAACGGGGTGCCCACGCGGGTCATGCGGCTTGTGCGGGTCATCTGAGCCTTTCTTTGGACGCCCCCTGCGGTCATCAGGTGAAGGGGGGGGGACTGGTGATCACGCTTCCGACGCGGTTCCTTCTTTATTTTTCGGTCCCCCGGATCCGGTATTGTAACGGCATTTGTTGTCTGCTTCCACCTTGGCTGAGGTTTGGGGCGGGCAGGCACAGGGGTTCCTGTGGGAATGGGGGACGGGGCAGGTCGGGAAAAGGGGGCAGGCGTGGGTGCAGGTGCGGGGGATGGGGCGGGTCCGGGAAGGGGCAGCGAGGCCGGTACGGGTTGCGGAACCGGACTCGTCGGCTGAGGCACCGGGGCAGCTATTGGGAGGCGAGGGGAAGTGGTGTTCAAAGCTGGTGGTGGTGCTGCCAGCCCCCCCAAGCGTACTGAAAGCTCAGTAATCACCTGGTCCAAAGTAACCTCCCCAGCAGTGAGTAATTTTAATATTGGGAGTGCCCGCGCAATCTGCGACTGCTTCCGGGCCTGTATGATTTTGGCCGGTGCTCCCTGAAACCTTGGCCACAAGTCTCTCTTGAAAATCACGTTGATCAGCTTATTACACCTGAGGAACTTGAGAACTAACCGCTCTGTCAAAAAGGCTGGTGAGCCCGAGTGCATTGCGGTATCGGACACACTCCCGGAGCTCTGCGTCGATGATGTTCAGTGCAGTGATCAGACGTTGGGAATCCATTGTTGATTAAATGCGGATTGACTCGGATTGATCGCAGGAGCGGGAAGATATCAGACGTAAACGGATCACTAGCAAAAGTTATGGCAGGAGGTGAAATTTTTTTCAACATGTGTCATGTGACCGGCAAGTGCGCTTCTTTTTCCCAGCACATGTCCGGGAGGGATCTCTCCGCTTACCGGATCGATCAGATATCCAGCCTCTCACTATCGATCATTATGGCCCCTTCTTCAAAGCAATCTGGGACCCAACGACAAGCCCAACCCAAGCCCCAATCCTCCTTGTCCAATACCAAATCACCTGCTGTATTACAATCCGGTGGACCCGAAGTCTCTTGGCCGTCTTCCCGGGCTGTGCCTCCCGGATTTACTCCATTCACCACCCCGGATGGCACCTTCATTATCCCGAACCACCTTGTGCCAGCCACAAGGCTGCAATTATTAGCAGATTTTTTTAAACAGAATCCCCCACAGGATGAAAGCACAGAAGTGAGTAAGCAGCTTACAGAGTTTCCTGTAATCTCCTCATCATTATACCCAGCCTATTCAATATAGCGGATCCGAACACTATCCGCTCGGTGCGGCAAACGTCCAATCCGAACCCGATCCCGTACGTCATTCTGCTAATCCATGGTTTATCTGCTCAATCACGCGCCTGCAGCCGCTGACTGAGCAAGAAATCGTGGATATGCATGCGGAAGTCCTGGCGGTGATGGACCAGCAGGAAATTTCTTACTCTGCTGCAGCGCTGCAGCTTTACTATGCTGCCGTTGCAAGGTTGGAGAGTGACAGTGGTGCCGAGACAGCATTCGGCAATATCCTCAATCGGTTGAATCCTGCCACACATAAGTAGATCTAACATTGTATAATTGGATATGATTGCAATGCATTGAGATATTCCTTTGATCTGCATGAAAAAACAACAAAGTGGGGCTACCCTGGATTGTAGGAATAGCATCCGGATTGCATATATATTGTCTGCCGGGTTGGTGCCAGTGTTCCGGATTGGTATATTGCCTGTCCGGCTATGCTGTCAAATTTGTGTATCCACAATTGACAGTCAAAAATACTGTCCCGGACTGCATTAAGCGGTTCCGGATTGAATATTCACCATCCGGATAGGCTGCCGGATTGGTGCCAGCATTCCACATTGGTATATTGCCTGTCCAGATATGCTGTCAAATTTGTGTATCCGCAATTGACAGTCAACAGTACTGTCCCGGACTGCATTAAGCGGTTCCGGATTGAATATTCACCATCCGGATAGGCTGCCGGATTGGTGCCAGCATTCCACATTGGTATATTGCCTGTCTGGATATGCTGTCAAATTTGTGTATCCGCAATTGACAGTCAACAGTACTGTCCCGGACTGCATTAAGCGGTTCCGGATTGAATATTCACCATCCGGATAGGCTGCCGGATTGGTACCAACGTTCCGGATAGGTATATTGCCTCTCTGGATACACTGTTAAATTTGTGTATCCGCAATCGATGGTCAAATATGCTGTCCCGGACCGCAGGAAGCGGGTCTGGATTGAATATACTGCAGGAAGCGGTTCCGGATTGAATATACACCTTCCGGGACGGCAGACGGTTTGGTACCATCATTCCGGATCCGTAGTCAGCTGTAGTGAATGCTCAGGTGGGTCACAGCGAGCACTTTATTGTCGTTAATGGTGGTACACTGTATCTAGTTCGCTACTCTGTTGACAATGACACACTGTGAAGGTGTCCACTACGACACAGAGGACCCGCTCAATGCGTCAACTACGGTACACTGTATAGGCCCGCTAGAGCGTTGGTCACATTACAGTGTTGTGTATGTATGTGATAATTGGGGCTGCGAGCCCATGTAAGTTGGGGGCGGGGGCACATTTTCCGCATGCCCCTGCACTCCCTCCCCACTTGAACTCGGCCCCGGGTTCAAATTTTGCTGGTCGGTGCGGCTGTCGCCGCCCCAAATCACGTCGTTGCTGGAAGTTGG
Organism: Tricholomella constricta; assembly: GCA_013368375.1. Classification (NCBI taxonomy): domain Eukaryota; kingdom Fungi; phylum Basidiomycota; class Agaricomycetes; order Agaricales; family Lyophyllaceae; genus Tricholomella; species Tricholomella constricta. The sequence continues at coordinate 23,123 of JAACJP010000073.1, forward strand.
TACTTGGCTGGGGTACATGTTGGTTTGTGTTGAAAGGGTTGAAAATTGGTTGCGCATCTAGCGCCAAACATATTTAACCTTCTGTCATAACTTTTGATGGTTATGTAATTTTCCTGATCACCATGGTCACATGACCGCGCCACATTCTAGGTTTGTCGCGGTAATCTCGACGCGCTCTTCACCCCTTGCAATTCCAAGTAGCAGTCAAGTGCCGCTAACTTGTTACAATTGGTGTGCGGTTCCCAGGTGGTGTCTCCCAGGCTCCACCTGACCTGATATTCCACAGTATTATTTTGGGTCCATCTATGGCCCAAAATCTCTTCTACGAACCATTCGTGATTATCCGGCGCCCCAAAATCGTAGGGCTCCAGATGAGTTCTATTAGGGAACATCGCATCATTCATTGCGTAGTATGGCCGCAACAGCGATATATGAAATGTTGGGTGTATCCGGCGCTCCATGAGCGCCGTAGGTAATTCCAACGTATAGTTTGACGTGTCTGGCATGGCCTTCAGTACTTTGTAGGGCCCGACGAATTTCGGGCACAATTTACGGGCGCGTCCCTTGGGAAGGTTCAAGTTCTTGGTGGATAAATACACCAAGTCACCCTCCTTTATTTCTGGACCAGCGGATCGACGCCTGTTTGCCTCGCCATTTGAAATACGCGCGCTTCAATTATAGCGTCATGTGCCTCCGCTATGTTCTGCAATGCGCGTTCAGCGTACTCTCAAATTCCCTTCGGTATTATGCTATCTGAGCGTATCTCTTTCAACATGGACGGCATGTATCCATTATTAAGCTCAAATGGAGCGAACTTGGTGGTAGCCGATACACTCACATTTATTGCGAACTCAGCCATGGGTATATGATCTACCCAATCCTTTTGGTCATGCCTCACAACGGCACGAAATATCTGGCCAATACTATGATTGGCTCGCTCCGTCTGTCCATCCGTCTGAGGATGGAAAGATGTTGACATTAGGAGCTTAGCTCCTGATAATTTATGTAGTTCGCGCCACCAGCGCGAAGTAAACTTAGAGTCTTGATCGCTTACGATCGAGCTTGGCAGGCCATGTAGCCTGACGATCTCCCGTAGATATACCCATGATAATTGGGCTGCTGTCATAGTCGTATGTATGGGTATCATATGCACCATACTCGTCATACGACAAATTACTACCCATAGATAGTTATATCCCTTTGATTCTGGAAATGGACCGATAAAGTCCATTCCGATAGAGTCCCAAGGCTTAGTTGGTACTGGCAGGGAGTGTAGTTTCCCTGATGGTTTCTGATTCGACGGCTTGATCTGCTGGCAGTATTCGCACATTTTACAAAATGTACGCACGGTAGTGGCTAGTGATGGCCACCAATACCATCGTCGAATATATTCAGTAGTCCGTTCGGCACCGAAATGGCCCATAGTTTTATGGGCTTGCTCAACAATTGACGTGATGAGCTCAGGTTCTCGCGGTATGCATAGAACGTTATCATTTATAGTGTTCGTGGTCCAAATGAGATTGTCTTTCGTGGTGAACGTACAAAAGTCCTTCGGGTTAGCAAGAATAACTGAAAATAGTTTATCCTTTGGGTATCCAAGGATAACGTTATGACGGATCTTTTCATCCATTTTGTCTGGGGGAGGAGCAACTGTGTCCCTTCCGAGGACAATATCTCCGACCGTACGTTCCCGTTCGGTTGGACTCATGCTTTTCTGAGGGTGTGAAGATGGCCCAGATGCGATACTTGGTGACACATCCTCCATTATCTGAGCTTCGATATCTCGATCCTCCTGGTGTTCTTGAAGATGCTTGCTTCGACGTATTTCTATGTCTTTCATCGCTCGAATCTCAACTACTTTTTCCACGATTTCATGGTATCGTGGTACTGGTAGATCTTCACCAGTAGGATCGATTCTAGCATCTGCAGCTACGAAGTCGTGGACGTCGTAATGACCTTGATGGTTATCGCTCTCGAAGTATCGCGATAGACAGTCGGCAACTTTATTCAGTTCGCCTTTCACATAGGTAATGTCGAAATTAAATCGCAACATGTATTCCATCCATTGACGCTGCCTAGGTGATAAATTCACCTGGGTCTTAAAGAATTTGAGGGCTTTGTGGTCGGTAATAATGTGGATTTTATAGCCCACAAGTTTATCCTCCCACTTAAGTAGTGCTACGAGAATAGCTAAGGTCTCGAGTTCATGCACAGCGTAATTCTGCTGTGCATTAGTGAATTTCTTGGACATGAATCCAGCCAGCTGAGCTTGGATCCCTTGACCATACATCGCACTGACGCCTGACTTGGAGGCGTCACATATAATCCAAATCGGTTCGCCTGTCTTCAAGTTGAATCGGCCGAATAATTGGTGTTGTGCAGCATATATGCTTTATCATTTCAAAGCATCGTTGATGAATTGGTCTCCAATAAAATGGCGACCCATTCTCGGTCATCGCCATTAATGGCCCAGTATACGCGGATATATCTGGGAGGAATTGACCCAGATAATTAACCAATCCAACGAATCGCTGTATATCGTTGTAATTCCGTGGAATCCTCCAATCACAAATCCGTGCCAATTTATCGGCGTCGGGATGAATTCCTTGGTTGTCAATTATATGACCAAGGCAATCGATGCGATCCGAATATAGTTCACATTTCTTCCACTTCAGATAAAGGGACTGTTCGCGTAATCGCTCGAACACTACTCGAAGATGATCTCATGTTCTTCGATGGAGTTCGAGAATATGAATATGTCGTCCAAGTATACATGCATAAACTTCCCAATGACATCCCGAAAAATTGACGTCATTAATCATTGAAATGTTGCGGGGGCATTACAGTCCCCAATCTGCATTATGTTGCTAACATACGTTCCCGCTATCGTTGCAAAGGCGGTCTTCTGTATGTCCTTCTCGAGGATGCGTACTTGTTCGTACGCATCCGTTAAGTCAATCTTTGATCGTATCTTCCCTCTGGCAACATCCTCGCGAATGACTTCTTTGTCATTACGCTGCCGTGCGTCCAAGGGTGTTCTCAGGGAGCCATCTTTTTTCAGGATACATAGCAGCGGCGCTGCTTGCTTCACCGAACGAGGCTCCCACCATTTAGAGTCTGTATACCAATTGACCTTCGCGTAGAATTCCTCGCGAAGGGACATTGGACACCTCGGCGCGTGGTACTGGTACTGTTTCTCATCGTCAATGAGAGTAATCTCGTGATTGACTTCCAGCCAGGGTGGTAACTGTTGTTTCGTACCACCCACCATATCTTCAAATTTGTCATGCCATTGCTGGCGAAGTCGCGGATAATCTTCCGCGGTAAGGCCTCCATTGGGTGCCTTACCTTTTCCATTAACCGTTCTTGCAGCGCGGATGTGCGCTGTGTCTTTATTGCTGGGTTTAACATCAAACCTAGCTCGTAGTTTTACGAGAGCAAAGTCACTCTCATCCTTCACTGGTAACCGTTAAACTTTCGGCTTTTAAACTTTGAAAACTTAATACTTTAAAGTGAAGTTGAATCGCTGTTGTCACCAGATGGAGATGGCCAAGCAGGCCCTTGCCTTGACTTGGTTGAGGGTGCAGATGGCAGAAAAGTGATGTATTGCTCTGTTGAAATGTCCAAAAGCATATTACTGTGACTAAGTGTTAGGACCTGTGTAGCACGCCGGTTACAGAGTTATTCTGGAACCACCGAAGCGGACAGGCCTGACGTTTGTCAAGGAAGACGGCCTTCGAAGGGATGTTCAAAGGTCGTGAGCATTGACGAGAGTGTTCACCGGGGCTTGTTTCGAACGAATAAAGCACAAGTGATACGATTTGTAGAGCCGAGTAAACTGAGAGAGTAAAAGAGAACAAGAAACGAGAACGGGAACTAGTCGTAACAATTGAGTAATATCGAGGTGAAGAGTCCGAAAAGAAAGTGGTGCCATATATATACAGTAGACGTGCGTGGGAAAGCGTAGTGGGTGTGAGTTTAGGGGGGGTCGTTAGGGCCGGTCGTGACATTACCCCCTCCTCAAGCGTCGAGCCACTGAGACGCGGAAAAAGGTTCGAATACGGGGAGTGTGGCGGTTGTTTTCTTTTTTGGGTCGTACGCAGTCACGTGAAGGGCACGTGCAGGTCTAGATCAATTGTGGGTCCGTGTGGGTGATTTGGAGGATCTCGGAGATCGAAAAAGAGGAAAATTCTGGCTGTCTTTCCTCCTCCATTTCTTTTTTGTCTTCTTCATGTCGTCGTTCAAACAAAATCCCGCGTCCTCCGCTTCTGTTGCCCAAGTTTCGCGCGATCGGGAGTTGGCACGTTTGTCTGTCGAAGATCGAGCGCGTGTGGCGTTTCTGGACGTTCCCCGACCTGTTTCCCCGGCGCCCTCTCTGCCTGGAATCGCCACACTTATCGATGGGAGTGTCGGGATGGTCCCCGAGTCCTCCCCTGTTCCTCCCCCACGTCCTGATCCCCGTCTCACCATTCGTCTTCCTATCCGATCTCGACAGATCCGGCGCCCCCGTTCTACCACTCCTGAGGCCGAGTTCGAAATGGCTAGTGATCCTGTATCGTGTCCGGCGGCCACCTCCTTATCCTTGGGGCCTTTGTTGACGGATGCAATTTTAGCGGAAGTGTTGCGTACTGCTGTGCGGGCTCCTCCTTCCTTGGCGTGGTGTGAGGCGCATGCGCCGGTAAGCGTCGCCCTTCTTCTTGTGATCGAGCCCAACATTTCAGCTGATTCCGTTTCGTGGTCTTCGTTAGTGTGATCGTTGTCGGGAGCGTCGGCTGTTTTGTCGGTTTCAGGAGGTTCGTCTTCGCGGGACCTTGCCCTGTGTCGATTGCCGTGCGGCGCACTCCTTGTGTTTGCTTTCGTTAGACCATGCCCTAGAAGTGGCGGCTAGGCAGTTGGGCATCCCTTTGGCCTGGCTCCAATCTCGTGCCGAAGGGTTCTCTTTCACTCGTACTGGTGTTGCAATGTCCTTCACCAGTATCCGTCGCGCCTTGCGTTTGCCGCTCCCGCCTCCTCTTCCCGCCGTCTCTTCGTCCGTTGAAGGGTTTGGCTCCGTTCCCGTTCCTCGTGCTTCTCCCCCCCGTGCCATTTTTCGCGGTAGGCGAGGACAGGGTCGGAGGTCTGTGCCTGTCGGTCGTGGAGGTGCGCACCTGTCCGTTCAGGAGGTGCGCCCTTTGTCCCTGCCTCAATCTCCTTTGCCCTCCCCCGATGTGTCCGTTTCTCCTGTTCCGGTTCATCGTCTGGAGGCTGCCAGGCGTGCGGTGTCTCCGGATTCCCCTTTAGCTGGTCCAGAGCCTCTCTTTTTAAAGAGTTCGTCTGAATCGGTCTCTCCCTCACCGGTTCTGCACCAGGCTTCCCCTCCTGCTATGTTGATTTTGTCCCCCCCCCGCTGCTCCTGCTCTTCTTGCTCCTTCGCCTGAGGAGCACCTTTGTCTTCGGCGCCTCTATGACCAGGAGGTCGCGCGTGCGCAGGCTTTGTCCATCCAGGTAGAGCGTCTCCAGGCCGAGGGCGAACACAACAAAGGTCGTTTTCGCGGAGTCCTAGCCGAACTCGCCGACGAGCATGAACGTTTCCTTCATCTGCAGGCGCAGACATCGAGTGCCGTGGAGGTCGTCGACGTCGATCGTGACGCCGAGGTCGAGGATCTGCGGATGGAGGTTGCGGGTCTTGAGGATGATGCGGGTCTGAAGGGGCACATCGTCCATCTCCAGGAGGTTCGGGACTATTGGCGTGGTCATGCCTTGGACCTTCGCACTCGCACCGATGGTGAGTCTTTCCTTTGTTTTCTTTCGTTCTCTTTTTTCACCTCCGGAATTTGTTGTAGCCCTTGACCTTGCGCGTGTTGCCTTCGCATCAGATATGTATGTTGCGGATGGCGCTCTGCGTCGCGCCCTCGTCGAGATGGAGGCGTCGCCGATCCGGGATATCGTCGACGCCGCTCACAAGATTCTTGAGCAGCATTCTCTTCGCGAGCTTTTTCGCCCTCCCATCGATCCCGAGTCCCCTTTTCCTGCCTTCGAGCATTTCCTTGCTCTTCATCGTCCATCTCTCACTTGTGAAGACGCTCTTGCTGAGTTCGTGTCCCAGTCTCAATTGATCGCCGATGACGAGCAGGACATCGCGTCGATGTGTCCTCTGGAGGTAGGGTTGGTTGGGGAGGTGGGGGATGGGCGTGAGGACAGTTCCTCTGCCAGTGCAGGTCCCTCCAAGCGTCGTCGCATCGAGTAGACGGTCTTTTTTGCGGTGTCTTGGACTTCCTTCATTTCCTTTGCTAAATATTTACACTTGAAGTTCGTTTTTTTTTTATTTTTTTATTTTTGATATCGTTTTTCCTTCGTAATGTTGTTGCCAGGTGGTACGAATACATATAACACAGTTTGTCTTCTTGAAATGGATTTGCGTAATTTTTCGTGATGTGCATGAGTGTTCGTCGAGTCGTTTTAAATCGTGGGGTCCCGTGGCTTTCTTGGGAAAAGTCGGTGGAATTCGAGGGCCATGTCTTTTGCTCCTTCTATATTCTCCGCTGGTTCCCAGGTATCGTCTTCGGGGCCGTACCCTTCCCATCGTACCAAGTAGAGGACGTGTTTCCCTCGTGTTCGGGAATCTAGGATTTGTCCCACTTCGTAGTGTTCTTCGCCCTCGACTTCGATCGTCTGCGGAGGTGGTTTTGATTGTCCGCGGAAATTCTCGTGTTCGTGCTCCTCGAGTAACTTGACGTGGAAGACGTTGTGAATCCCTTTCAGTGTTGGAGGTAGTTCCAGTCGATACGCATGGCTGGTGTTAGGACTCTGTGTAGCACGCCGGTTACAGAAGTGTTCTGGAACCACCGAAGCGGACAGGCCTGACGTTCGTTGAGGAAGACGGCCTTCGAATAGGATATCCGGAGGTCGTGAGCGTCGACGAAGGCGTTCACGAGAGCGTTTACGAGAACGTGTGAAGCTCAAGAGATACGAGTGAAAGAAACAGAATAGATTGAGAGTGGAAAAGAAACCGAGAACAGAGACTAGTCGTAACAATAAGCAATATCGAGGTAAGGTGTCAAAGAAGAAAGTGGTGTCATATATGTACCGCGGACGTGCGTGGGAAAGCGTAGAAGGTGGGAGTTTTAGGGGTGGTCGATTAGGGACGGTCGTGACATTACCCCCTCCTCAAGCGTCGAGCCACTGAGACGCGGGGCAGCTTTTCGAATGCAAGGAGAGTAAAGTTTTTTGTGTTTTTGTTCTCGCGTGTGCGCGGTCACGTGAGGGGCACGTGCGGTCTAGATTGTTTGTGGGTCCTTGTGGGTGTTTTGAGGATCTCGGAGACCGAATAGAGAAAATTCCAGTTGTTTTTTCCTCTTCCAATCCTCACTTCTCTTCATGTCGAGGTCCCACCAAGATTCCGCGTCCTCTGCCTCCGCTGCCCGAATTTTACACGATGAGGAATTGGCGCGCTTGTCCGCTGAAGATCGAGCGCGCGTCGCGTTCTTGGGCGTGCCCCAACCTGCTTCTCCCACTTCCTCTCTACCTGAGATCGTCACTCTTATCGATGGGGGCGTTTCGACGATCCCTGACTCTTCCCCTGCTCCCTCTACGCCCCCCGTCCCTCGTCTCACCATCCGTCTTCCTAACCGATCTCGACAAATCCGGCGTCCTCGTTCCGTCACTCCTGAGGCCGAGTTTGAACTGGCTAGTGATCCTGTATCGCGTCCGGCGGCCACCTCCTTATCCTGGGGGTCGTTGTTGACGGATGCGATTTTGGCGGAGGTGTTGCGTACCGCTGTGCGGGTTCCTCCCTCCTTGGCATGGTGTGAGGCGCATGCGCCGGTAAGTGTCGCCCTCCTTCTGTGATCGAGTCGATCGCTTTAGCTGATTCCGTTTTGGGTTCTTCGTTAGTGCGATCGTTGTCGGGGGCGTCAGCAGCCTTGTCAATTTCAGGAGGTCCGTCTTCGCGGGACCCTGCCTTGTGTTGATTGTCGTGCGGCGCACTCCTTGTGCTCGCTTTCGCTCGATCATGGCCTAGAAGTGGCGGCTAGGCAGTTGGGCATCCCCTTGGCGTGGCTTCAATCCCGTGTCGAAGGGTTCACTTTTTCTCGTACTGGTGTCGCGATGTCCTTCGTCGCCATCCGTCGTGTCTTGCGTGTGGCGCCGCCTTCTTTTCAAAACTCCCTTGTCTCCGTGCCCTCTGCGGAGGTCCTTTCCCTGACTTCGTCTTCTGGTGATGAGGCCGCCATGAGCGTTAGCCGTGTTTCGCCTCCACGCGCCATTTTTCGAGGTACCCAAGGGCAGGGTCGAAAATTAGTGTCTGTTAGTCGTGGGGGTGGGCGATCTGGTCTGCAGGGGCTGGGGAGGCGGCCTTCGTCCGTGTCTCGTTCCCCTTCCCTTTCTCCCACGGCGCCGACTTCTCCTCTTTTGGCCCCTCCTTTGTCGGGCGCTACGCGCGCGGTGTCCCCCGATACTCCCCCTGTCGAGCCTCTCTTTTTAAAGGGCTCGTCTGTTTCGAATTCTCCAATGCCAGCTCTTCCAGCTCTACAGTCTTGTCCTCCCTCCATGTTGTTGTCGTCCCCCCTCGCTACCCCTGCTCCTTCTGTTCCTTCACCGGAGGCGTTCCTCCGTCTCCAGCGTCTCTACGACCAGGAGGTCGCGCGTGCTCAGGCCCTTTCATCCCAGGTTGAGCGTCTCGAGGCCGAGGGTGAACGCCACAAAGGTCGTTTTCACGGAGTCCTATCCCAACTCGCCGACGAGCGTGAACGTCTTCTTCATCTGCAGGCGCAGACATCGCGTGCCGTGGAGGTCGTCGATGTCGATCGTGACATTGAGGTCGAGGATCTGCGGATGCAGGTTGCGGGTTTTGAGGATGAGGTCGCTGGTTTACAGGGGCACGTTGTCCATTTGCAGGAGGTCCGGGACTTTTGGCGTGGTCATGCTTTGGACCTTCGCCTTCGCGTCGATGGTGAGTTCTCTTCCATTCCCTTTGTTTTCTCTTTCCCTCTTTCTGAAAACTGTCCTAGCCCTTGACCTCACGCATACCGCCTTCGCGTCCGACATGTTCATCGCGGATGGTGCTCTGCGTCGCGCCCTCGTCGAGCTGGATGTGTCGCCAGTTCGAAGTATCATCGATGGCGCCCACAAGATTCTGGAGCGGCACTCGCTCCTTGAGCTTTTCCGTCCTCCTGTCGATCCCGAGGTTCCTTTCCCTGCGTTTGAGCACCTCCTTGCTCTTCACCGCGCCTCACTCACTCGTGAAGACGCTCTTGCCGAGTTCGTATCCCGGTCGCAGTTGATTGCCGATGACGAGCGGGATATCGCATTGATGCGTCCTCTGGAGGTAGGGTTGATTGGGGAGGTGGGGGTTGTGGGCGGGGAGGGTTCTTCTGCTAGTGCAGGTCCCTCTAAGCGTCGGCGCATTGAGTAGTCTGTTCCTTCGGCGGTGTCTTGGTCTTGTGCATTTTATTTTGCTCAATATTTACAGTTTGAAGTTCGTTAGTTTTTCTTGATATTATTTTTTTTTTTTTTTTTTTTTTTTTTTTTTTCTTGTGATGTTGTTGTCTTGGTGGTCGGTGTACATATAGAACAGAGTTCGTCTCCTTGGGAGATTTGCATAATTTTCGTGATGTGCGTGAGTGTTCGTTAAATCGTGGGGTCCCGTGGCTTTCTTGGGAAAAGTCGGTGGAACTCGAGGGCCATGTCTTTTGCTCCTTCTATATTCTCTGCTGGTTCCCATGTGTCGTCTTCGGGGCCGTACCCTTCCCATCGTACCAAGTAAAAGACGCGCCTCCCTCGTGTCCTGGAGTCTAGGATTTGTCCTACTTCATAGTGCTCTTCGCCCTCGACTTCGATCGTCTGCGGAGGTGGCTTTGACCTTCCTGGGAAGTTCTCGTGTTTGTGTTCTTCGAGTAATTTGACGTGGAAAACATTGTGAATTCCCTTCAATGCCGGAGGTAGTTCCAGACGGTACGCGTGGCTGGAGATCTTCTGTAGGATTTTGAAGGGGCCCAGTCTCCGGTGGTCCAGCTTTTTGGAGGGGCGTTTCGTTTTGATATTCCGGCAGTCAAGCCATACCTCCGTTCCTACGGCCCAGTCTGGTGTAGGGTCCCGTTTCTTGTCCGCAAATCGTTTGTAGGCTTCGTTTGCGATCTCTATCTCTTGGCGGAGGTAGTCCTGGAGGGTCCGGAGGTCGACGGCTACCTCCTGGGCTTCCCTTGCCGGTATGTCTTTTATAGAGATTGTCAGGCGGGGGTGATAGCCTTTGTTCGCAAAGAAAGGAGAGACTCCCGTGGTTGAATGGGTCGTATTGTTATACGTGAATTCCGCCAGTGGGAGCTGTGTTCGCCAGTTGGTCTGGAGGTAGTTCACGTACATCCGGAGGTACTGTTCCAGTGTCTGATTTACTCGTTCCGTCTGGCCGTCGGTCTCCGGGTGATACGCGGTCGAAAGGTTCGATTTGATGTCCAGGGCTTTGCACAGCGAGCTCCAAAAACGGGAGACGAAGAGAGTGCCTCTGTCGGAGATGATGTCATCGGGTAATCCGTGCTTGGAGAAGACGTGTTCTAGGAACAGTTGTGCGAGCTCCTTCGCTGTGTCCGTTGTGTGACAGGGTATGAAGATGCCTTGTTTTGTGAGGCGGCATACTACGACCAAGATGGCGTCGTACCCATCCGATTCCGGTAATTCCACGATGTGGTCCATAGATATGGAGGCCCACGCCCGTCGTCCGATCTGAAGCGGTTTCAGCAATCCATATGGGCTGTGGCGCGGGACCTTCGCTCTTTTGCAAGTGTGGCAACTTCGGACGTATCGGGTGACCTCCTTCCGTAATCCGGGCCAGAAATAAGTCCTCATGATGAGTTGTGTGGTCTTTCTGATTCCTGGATGTCCACGTAGTTTGTGATCGTGATGTTGCTGCAGGATGTCGAGGCGTAACCTGGAATGGTTCGGTACGTAGATTCTTCCGTCGCGAAGGAGTAGCTTGTGGTCGTCGGATAGTGAGAACGCGGAGGACTCGTCTCCAGGTTTGGGTGCGTATTTCTCGAAGAAGTCATCTCGGGGTGCATTACGAACGTTGTTCAACAGGAGTTGTTCGTTTAGAATTAGGGATGCGTTCAACCGTTCGGGGGGTATGATGATGCGGTTATTGAACGAATTATGATCCTGTTCGAAACCCTTCTTAGGATATACGTCCGCTCGTCGTGTGAGGGCATCTGGCTTCGCTCCTAGTCTTCCCGGTCTGTAGTTTATTTGGAAGTCGAAGTTCGCCAGGCATTCCGACCATCGTGCTTGTCTGCGACTGAGTTGCTTGGTCGTGGAGAAGTACTGTAGGTTGTTGTGGTCGGAGTACACTTGAATGCGGTGGGGGGATCCCTCGAGGTAGGCTCTCCATTGTTTAAACGCTTCAACGATCGCTAGGAGCTCCTTATCGTAGATGTCATAGTTGAGCTCCGCGTCTATCATGGTTCTCGCATAGAAGGCGACGGGACGTAGGTCTTGCGATGTCTCGTCGAATTGGGAGATGATTCCTGCTATGGCAAAGTCGGAAGCATCGCACTCTAGTATCACCGGTAGTTGAGGATCGAAGTGTCGTAGGATGGGTGCGGAGGAGAATGCTTTCTTCAATAGCTCGAAAACTCCTTCGCATTCGGAATCCCATTTCCAGATTGTGTCCTTTTGCGTGAGTTTGTTTAGCCTCTTCGTTATGCCCGAGTAATTGTCGATAAACCGCCGATAGAAGTTTGCAAAACCTAGGAAATATTGGAGTTCCTTGACCTTCGTCGGTCTAGGCCACTTCCGGATCGCGTCGACTTTTCCTGGATCCATCTTTACTCCGCCAGGGGATACAATGACGCCTAGATACTCGATCTCCGTAGTGTGAAACGTGCATTTCTCCGGTTTCGCATGAAGGTTGTGTTTCCGGAGCCTCTCGAGGACCTTCCGAACATGTCCGTGATGTTCCTCTAAGGTCTCCGAGAAAACCAGAATGTCGTCGAGATAGATCACTACGAACACGTCGTTCATGTCGTGGAAGATGTCGTTCATGAAGTGTTGGAACGTCGCGGGTGAGTTTGTCATGCCGAAGGGCATTACCAGGTATTCGAAAAGTCCATAACGAGTGCGGAAGGCTGTCTTCCATTCGTGTCCCGGAGCTATGCGGACGTTGTTGTAGCCCACTCGGAGGTCGATCTTCGAGTATACTTTTGCTTTTTGAAGTCGGTCTATGAGGTCTCCGATCAGAGGTAGAGGGTAACGGTTCTTCTTGGTGATCCGATTTAATCCTCTATAGTCCACGCATAACCGGAGTGATCCGACCTTCTTCTTTGCGAACAGTACCGGAGCTCCCGCTGATGAACTCGAAGGTCGGATGAACCCTTTACCGAGCATCTCGTCGATGTAATCCTTCAATGCTTTCAACTCCAGTTCGGACATGTCGTATATCTTTCCGAAGGGAGGCGACCTCCGTTTCCGGGTTGGTTTCCTCTTCTTCCTGTGTTTCTGTCGTTGGGGACGTTGCGGATTTCCGTTTGGGATGAGGTTTGAATTTGGACCTCGGAACGTTTGGAGGGAAGTAGTTCGGTGGGGGTGGTTTTCGGGTGCATTTCCGTCCCGTTACCTCCTCTGGCGACTCGGTTGTCGGTGTTGGTACTTCCTCTTGGGGTTCGTTGGTGTTTGGGCGGGTGTCTTCCTCCTTCTTGATGTCGTTGGAGGTGTCTTTCTGGTCGTTATCGTTGTCCAGGATGTCCCTGAGGAGGGGTTGTTTTTCCGAAAGGGGGTTGGCTGGTTTCGGAGCTTCGACGTCTTCCTCCTCCTCAAGGGTCACGGTTCCCCATTGCGTCTTTTGGGAAAGCGATATCGCGGCTAGTCCTGCCCCTTGTTCCATGGTCATGGACATTTCCCGCCAGTCGATGTCCGGATTTACTTCCCGTAACCAAGGTAATCCAAGCACTACTGGTGTGGCTGGATGTAACTGTGTTATGAGGAGGTCGACCTTATACTCTAGTCCGTTCTCGAGTTTGATCTTTTCGGGACTATGGTGTGAAATGGCTCCGCCTCCGCTGGGGTTTCCGTCGAACAGTTGTAAGGTCATGGGGTTGGCGAGAGGTTCCGGCTTCGTACACGAGGATTTTGTTATGAAGTTGCCCGCCGCCCCACTATCAATAAGTGCCCGTAGACGCGTTGCAGATCCCTCCAACTGTACTTCGATCGTGAAGGAGCGAGCCGACCGCGAGGGTAAGCGTTGAGCTCCTGTACCTGTTGTTGTTGGAGCGACTTCCTTTTTTCTTCGGAGGTCCGGTAGTGATCCTTCGATTTTGCCGTTTGACCCCCGTCGTAGCATGATGCAGAGGTCTTTCCAATTTATGCGGGGGTTGACCTCCTTCAGCCATGATAGTCCCAGTACTATCGTTGCTGTCTCGTGGAGTTTCGTTATGAGGAATCTTATCCTCTGAGTGGTGCCGTCGCTGAATTCGACGTCGTTGGTGGTATAGTGTGTGATTTTGCCTGATGCGGAGAGTTCTCCGTCGAATAGGCAGAGGTTTATTGGGGGGTTGAGCTCCTCAAGGTGGAGCCCACGTGATGTCGCCATGACGGAGTCCATGAAGTTGTCGGTAGCTCCGCTGTCGATGAGCGTGTTTTCGGGATCTTCTCCTCCTCCGTTTGGCGTGAGGTGTATTAGGAATGCCAGTGACGAATGGGAGGAGAGGGTTACTGTGCGGGTGTCCGTTGTCGATAATGCCGTTGCGCGTAGTTTAGTGTTAAGGTCCGGTTTTAGGTCTTCGCGATTCAGAGCCCGGGCAAGTCCTGAATCGCCCCCGCGTTTCCCTCTTCTGTCTTGTGATGGAATTCGAAGATGTCGTCGCCGATGAGGTAGGTGGCTCTGCCCATGGCGTTTGCTGTTGGGCAGTCGCGCATCCAGTGTTCCAGGTCACCGCATAGGATGCAGGCCTTGTCTCGAATTCGTTGTTGCTTTACGTCTTCGTCGATCTTCACCCAGGGGCGTGTTGACTTCTTGAACCCGAAGTTGTTGGCTTGTAGGGCCTCCTCGTCGTCCCATGCGATTTCCTGGTCTTGCGCCTTACCTTCCCTACCTGAGTCCGGGTCCTGATCATGACTTTCGGCGTTCAAGCGTGCGTTCCTGTTCCCTTGAGCCGTTTGCGGCGTCGTGCGGCTTGCGGGTCCGGCCGAAGGTCCCATCGGAGGTCGTGCGGAGGTGTTGGGGGCGTTCGCGTTATTCGCCCAGAGGGGTTTGTAGGACTCTGGATTTTCTATGCGATGTTCCCAGTACCTCCGATCGATTTGAGTGACCAGATCTCGGTAACCTTCGTAGGTTTCGGGGCTTGGTGTGATGGCCAGGACGTTGAGGATTCGCGGGGGGAGCACTTTCCGGAGTGTGAACTGCAGCGCTACCCAGTTCCAACCTGTTTCGTACGCTTCTTGTTCGAACTTGACGATGAATGCTGTGAACTTTTCCCAGTCCTTCATTTTCAGTCGCGAAATGTTGTTCTCGGCTTCCACTCTCGAGTTCGGTATTCCGAAGCGTGATCCTAGTTCGTGTACGAATCCTTCCCAATTCGTGAACATTGGGTGTTGGGGGTTGTACGTGAGTTGCAGTCGAAAGTAGTCCATAGCTCCGTCCTTTAAGTAGGAGCTCGCGAATGACACCTTCAGGTGGTCCTGTTCGTAGGTGATCGCCTTGGCTTGAAACATTACTAGGCATTCCGTGACGAAGGTCTTCCATCTCCTCGGTTCTTTTCCCGTGAAGTGGTCCGGTTTCCTGATGTCGATCTTCGATTCCAGGTTTAGGAGGTGCCGATACTGTTCCGGGGTCAAGTTTTGGTTTGGGCCTAAGAATTGTTGCGGTGGAGGTGGGGGTCGTTGGGGGTTTGCGAAGTGGCCTCCCCCTTGGTTTCCGGGCGGGCCTCCTCCTCCTCCTCCTCCGTGACCTCCCCCTCCCCATCCTGGGCCTCCTCCTCCCCATCCGGGACCTCCGTGGCCTCCCGGGCCTCCTGGTCCTTGTGGTGGTCCGTATCCTCCGTGACCTCCCCCTCCTCCAGGACCTCCTGTTCCTCCGGGGCCGTTTCCCCAATAACCTCCTCCTCCCCCTCCTGGTCCTCCGGGACCGTTTCCCCATTGAGATCCTCTCGGGGTAGGTGGTCCCGAAGATCCCGGAGGTGGTTGGGGCTGTGGAGGTGGTCCGTTGTACTGAGGGATTGGTCGTCCGCCGGGTATTGGTGGGGCTGGTCCGCGGTTGTAGTCAGTTCTGTATTGTTCGAACTGGGGGAACTGTTGTTGGGTCCCTTGCCTTCCTTCGAGGATGTTCACATTTTGACCGGGGCTGGGGTCCGCTCCGAGTCCCCGTCGTTCTCTTGGGGAGATGGGGCGTGGGCCTTGCGGTGACCTCCTGTTCTGAGTCGCCAGGTGAGGTGGTGTTTGGCGCCAGTCTTCTCGTGTCCTTGGGGGTGCTCCTCCTTCTTCCCGGTTTTCTTCGCGTAATTCGTAGCTATGAGTGTACGATAACGGCGTTGGGACTCCTTGTTCCGACGGAGGTAGGGGAATATTCTCGGGTTCCCTCTGAGGAGCTCCTTCTTGTCTTGCGGAGGTCTGTTGTAGGCCTTGAAAACCCGAGTTTGGCCTGGAAAACGGTCCTTCGAAAGAGGGATTCTCTTCGGGGATCCTTTGCAAATTGTGGGCTCCCCAGAACCCGAACGTCGGAGCTCTTCGAGTGTCCGCCCCCAGCGTGATGGTGGGTTCGAACCTTTCTTGACTAGGAGTTGCGTTTCCTTGGTTCATCCTCCGAAGTAGAGCAGAGGCCGACTGCGTATTGACGGTGCTCGTCGCTCGTGGAGGTTCCTCGAATCTCATTTCGATTCTGGAGGGAATTGGTTCCTGAATTGGCATGTGGAAAGAACGTCCCGCGCTTTGGGGGTCGGAGAATCTTCTTTCGTCGTTGGATGTCTGGATTTCCCCAGCCAGAGCGCGCAACCTTCGTTCGTTTCCCCCCATTTGTAGCAACACCGTCAGTTGTGGGGGCAGTCGATGGGCTTCGTGCAGTTGTACGGTCGACAACACGAGATTGGCCCATTGTTCAGGTGTCCTGGGTTGGTGGTCCATCCCCATGGTTTCGACCAGGAGCTCGTGCGCTTGACGTGAAAACTCCTCTCGCGACATGCGGAGCTCGTATAGTATCCGCTCGTGGTCTGAGCCGTGCAGGAAGGGGTTTTGTTGTCGAGCGAATTGTCCCTGTGCCTCCTCCCGCGCCCTATCCCTCCTTTGGAACATCTCCGGGTTCCTCAGTCTGTCGTAGTACGACCCGGGAGTCTGGTTACTCGATGGCGGAGGTCCGGAGGTCGTTGTTGATGGTGGTAAGGGGGATAGTTGGGGGTAGCGAGTTGATAGGACGGGTTGAAAACGTTTGAGGGGGTTCGGGGTAGGGGTCGTCGAGGGTCTTGACTGACAGAGGAAAAGTCCCCCTCATGTTGACCGGGTTGGAAGATCTGTTGTTCCAGCCTGGACCTGTTGGGTCCGAAAGTCCCTTGCATCGGAGGTCCTGTTGAGGCAGGGGAAGTTTCGAAAGGTGGTGGTGAAGGTCTCCTTTGAGTGAAGGAAGGACCTTCGAAGTTTTGATAGCGGATGGTTGTGTTGGGCTCCACTATCGTCGAGGACATGTCCGGTGGGTGGGAGGACCTCGATATTATGTTAGGACTCTGTGTAGCACGCCGGTTACAGAAGTGTTCTGGAACCACCGAAGCGGACAGGCCTGACGTTCGTTGAGGAAGACGGCCTTCGAATAGGATATCCGGAGGTCGTGAGCGTCGACGAAGGCGTTCACGAGAGCGTTTACGAGAACGTGTGAAGCTCAAGAGATACGAGTGAAAGAAACAGAATAGATTGAGAGTGGAAAAGAAACCGAGAACAGAGACTAGTCGTAACAATAAGCAATATCGAGGTAAGGTGTCAAAGAAGAAAGTGGTGTCATATATGTACCGCGGACGTGCGTGGGAAAGCGTAGAAGGTGGGAGTTTTAGGGGTGGTCGATTAGGGACGGTCGTGACAGCTGGAGATCTTCTGCAGGATTTTGAAGGGGCCCAGTCTCCGATGGTCCAGCTTTTTGGAGGGGTGTTTCGTTTTGATGTTCCGGCAATCGAGCCATACCTCCGTTCCTACGGCCCAATCTGGTGTAGGGTCGCGCTTCTTGTCCGCGAATCGTTTGTAGGTTTCGTTTGCGATCTCTATTTCTTTGCGGAGCTACCTCCTGGGCTTCTTTCGCCAGTATATCTTTTATAGAGATTGTCAAGCGGGGGTGATAACCCTTGTTCGCGAAGAAAGGGGAAACTCCCGTGGTCGAATGGGTCGTATTGTTATACGTGAATTCCGCCAGAGGGAGCTGAGTTTGCCAGTTGGTCTGGAGATAGTTCACGTACATCCGGAGGTATTGTTCCAGTGTCTGATTTACTCGTTCCGTCTGGCCGTCGGTCTGTGGGTGATACGCGGTCAAAAGGTTCGATTTGATGTCCAGCGCTTTACATAGCGAGCTCCAGAAACGGGAGACGAAGAGGGTGCCTCTGTTGGAGATGATGTCGTCGGGCAGTCCGTGCTTGGAGAATACATGTTCCAAGAATAGCTGAGCAAGTTCCTTTGCTGTGTCCGTTGTGTGACAGGGTATGAAGATGCCCTGCTTGGTGAGGCGGCATACTACGACCAGTATGGCGTCGTACCCATCCGATTCCGGTAATTCTACAATGTGGTCCATGGATATGGAGGCCCACGCCCTTCGCCCAATCTGGAGTGGTTTCAATAATCCGTATGGGCTATGGCGTGGGACCTTCGCTCTTTTACAGGTATGACAGCTTCGGACGTATCGAGTGACCTCCTTCCGTAATCCGGGCCAGAAATAAGTCCTCATGATGAGTTGTGTGGTCTTTCTGATCCCTGGATGTCCGCGCAGTTTGTGATCGTGATGTTGCTGCAGGATGTCGAGGCGTAATCTGGAATGGTCCGGTACGTAGATTCTTCCGTCGCGAAGGAGTAGTTTGTGATCATCGGATAGGGAGAACGCGGAGGTCTCTTCTCCGGGTTTGGGTGCGTGCCTTTCGAAGAAATCGTCTCGGGGTGCGTTCTGGACGTTGTTTAGTAGGAGCTCCTCGTTCAGTATTAGGACCGCGTTCAATCGTTCGGGGGGTATGATGATGCGGTTGTTGAAAGAGTTGTGATCCTGCTCGAAACCCTTCTTTGGATACACGTCCGCTCTTCGCGTAAGGGCGTCTGGCTTCGCTCCCAGTCTTCCCGGTCGATAGTTTATCTGGAAGTCGAAGTTCGCCAGGCATTCCGACCATCGTGCTTGTCTGCGACTGAGTTGTTTGGTCGTGGAGAAGTACTGTAGATTGTTGTGGTCGGAGTACACTTGAGTGCGGTGGGGGGATCCCTCCAAGTAGGCCCTCTATTGCTTGAATGCTTCCACGATTGCTAGGAGCTCCTTATCGTAGATGTCATAGTTGAGCTCCGCGTCTATCATGGTTCTCGCGTAGAAGGCGACAGGACGTAAGTCTTGCGATGTCTCGTCAAATTGGGAGATGATCCCTGCTATGGCGAAGTCGGAAGCATCGCACTCTAGTATCACCGGTAGTTGCGGATCGAAGTGTCGTAGAATGGGTGCGGAGGAGAATGCTTTCTTTAGTAGTTCGAAGACTCCTTCGCATTCGGAATCCCATTTCCAGATTGTGCCCTTTTGCGTGAGTTTGTTTAGCCTCTTCGTTATGCCCGAGTAATTGTCAATGAACCGTCGGTAGAAATTTGCAAAGCCTAGGAATGATTGGAGTTCCTTGACCTTCATCGGTCTAGGCCACTTTCGGATCGCGTCGACTTTTCCTGGGTCCATTTTTACTCCGCCGGGGGATACGATGACGCCTAGATATTCGATCTCCGTGGTGTGAAAGGTGCATTTCTCGGGTTTCGCATGAAGGTTGTGTTTCCGGAGCCTTTCGAGGACCTTCCGAACATGTCCGTGATGTTCCTCTATGGTCTCCGAGAAAACCAGAATGTCGTCGAGGTAGATCACTACGAGCACGTCATTCTTGTCGTGGAAGATATCGTTCATGAAATGTTGGAACGTCGCAGGTGAGTTTGTCATGTTGAAGGGCATTACCAGGTATTCGTAAAGTCCATAGCGAGTGCGGAAAGCTGTCTTCCATTCATGTCCCGGAGCTATGCGGACGTTGTTGTAGCCCACTCGGAGGTCGATCTTCGAGTATACTTTCGCTTTTTGAAGTCGGTCTATGAGGTCTCCGATCAGAGGTAGAGGGTAACGGTTCTTCTTGGTGATCCTATTTAATCCTCTATAGTCCACGCATAGCCGGAGTGATCCGTCCTTCTTCTTTGCGAACAGTACCGGAGCTCCTGCTGACGAACTCAAAGGTCGGATGAACCCTTTACCGAGCATCTCGTCGATGTAATCCTTCAATGCTTTCAACTCCAGTTCGGACATGTTGTATATCTTTCCGAAGGGAGGGGTAGTGTTTTCATCGAGTTCCACTGTGTGATCGTAAGGTCGGTGTGGGGGGATGGTTTTCGCTTCGCCCGCTGAGAATACGTCTTCGAAGTCCCTGTACTCCAGAGGTACGACTTCCTCAAAGATTTTCTTTTCTGTTTTTGGTTGCTTGGGTTCGTCGTCGGAGGTGTTATTGGCATGGAGGTGTTCTTCCTGTTCGGTGGGGGAGATGTGTAGTTGGAACGCTGTAGCTCCGTCCCTGATGAGGTTCGCGAATGGCACTGCTCCGATCAGGCGGATGTTTTGTGTTTCGACATCCTCTTCTCCCTCTCCCGTTTCGTCTTCAACCTCCGTTTCCGGGTTGGTTTCCTCTTCTTCCGTGGTGCCGTCACTGAATTTGACGTCGTTGGTGGTATAGTGTGTGAATGATTTTGCCTGATGCGGAGGGTTCTCCGTCGAATAGGCAGAGGTTTATTGGGGGGTTGAGCTCCTCAAGGTGGAGCCCACGTGATGTCGCCATGACGGAGTCCATGAAGTTGTCGGTAGCTCTGCTGTCGATGAGCGTGTTTTCGGGGTCTTCTCCTCCTCCGTTTGGCGTGAGGTGTATTAGAAATGCCAGTGACGAATGGGAGGAGAGAGTTACTGTGCGGGTGTCCGTTGTCGATAATGCCATTGCACGTAGTTTAGTGTCAAGGTCCGGTTTTAGATCTTCGCGATTCAGAGCCCGGGCAAGTCCTGAATCGCCCCCGCGTTTCCTTCTTCTGTCTTGTGATGGAATTCGAAGATATCGTCGCCCATGAGATAGGTGGCTCTGCCCATGGTGTTTGCTGTTGGGCAGTCGCGCATCCAGTGTTCCAGATCACCGCATAGGATGCAGGCCTTGTCTCGAATTCGTTGTTGCTTTACGTCTTCGTCGATCTTCACCCAGGGGCGTGTTGACTTCTTGAACCCGAAGTTGTTGGCTTGTAGGGCCTCTTCGTCATCCCATGCAATTTCTTGGTCTTGCGCCTTACCTTCCTTACCTGAGTCCGGGTCCTGATCATGACTTTCGGCGTTCAAGCATGCGTTCCTGTTCCCTTGAGCCGTTTGCGGCATCGTGCGGCTTGCGGGTCCGGCCGAAGGTCCCATCGGAGGTCGTGCGGAGGTGTTGGAGGTGTTCGCATTATTCGCCCAGAGGGGTTTGTAGGACTCTGGATTTTCTATGCGATGTTCCCAGTACCTCCGGTCGATTTGGGTGACCAGATCTCGGTAACCTTCGTAGGTTTTGGGGCTTGGTGTGATGGCCAGGACGTTAAGGATTCGCTGGGGGAGCGCTTTCCGGAGTGTGAACTGTAGTGCTACCCAGTTCCAGCCTGTTTCGTACGCTTCTTGTTCGAACTTGACGATGAATGCTGTGAACTTTTCCCATTCCTTCATTTTCAGTCGCGAAATGTTGTTCTCGGCTTCCACTCTCGAGTTCGGTATTCCAAAGCGTGATCCTAATTCGTGTACGAATCCTTCCCAATTCGTGAACATTGGGTGTTGGGGGTTGTACGTGAGTTGTAGCCGAAAGTAGTCCATAGCTCCGTCCTTTAATTAGGAGCTCGCGAATGACACCTTCAGGTGATCCTGTTCATAGGTGATCGCCTTGGCTTGAAACGTTACTAGGCATTCCGTGACGAAGGTCTTCCATCTCCTCGGTTCTTTTCCAGTGAAGGGGCCCGGTTTCCTGATGTCGATTTTCGATTCCAGGTTTAGGAGGTGTCGGTACTGTTCCGGGGTCAGGTTTTGGTTTGGGCCTAAGAGCTGTTGCGGTGGAGGTGGGGGTCGTTGAGGGTTTGCGAATTGGCCTCCTCCCGGATTTCTGGGTGGGCCTCCTCCTCCTCCTCCTCCGTGGCCTCCTCCTCCCCCTCCGGGACCTCCGTGGCCTCCCGGGCCTCCTGGTCCTTGTGGTGGTCCGTATCCTCCGTGACCTCCCCCTCCTCCAGGACCTCCTGTTCCTCCGGGGCTGTTTCCCCAATAACCTCCTCCTCCCCCTCCTGGTCCTCCGGGGCCGTTTCCCCATTGAGTTCCTCTCGGGGTAGGTGGTCCCGAAGATCCCGGAGGTGGTTGGGGCTGTGGAGGTGGTCCGTTGTACTGGGGGTTCGGTCGTCCGCCGGGTATGGGTGGGGCTGGTCCGAGGTTGTAGCCAGTTCTGTATTGTTCGAACTGGGGGAATTGTTGTTGGGTCCCTTGCCTTCCGTCGAGGATGTTTACGTTTTGACCGGGGCCGGGGTCCGCTCCGATTCCACGTCGTTCTCTTGGAGAGATTGGGCGTGGGCCTTGCGGTGACCTCCTGCTCTGATTCGCCAGATGAGGTGGTGTTTGGCGCCAGTCTTCTCGTGCCCTAGGGGGTGCTCCCTCTCTTTCTTCCGAGTTTTCTTCGCGTAATTCGTAGCTGTGGGCGTACGACAGTGGCGTTGGGATTCCCCGTTCCGACGGAGGTAGGGGAATGTTCTCAGGTTCCCTCGGAGGTACTCCTTCTTGGTTTGCGAAGGTCCTCTGTGGGCCCTGAAAACCCGAATTTGGCCTGGAAAATGGTCCTTCGACAGAGGGGTTCTCTTCGGGGATTCTTTGTAAGTTGTGGGCTCCCCAGAACCAGAACGTCGGAGCTCTTCGAGCGTCTGTCCCTGGTGTGACGGTGGGTTCGAACCCTTCTTGGCTGGGGGGTGCGTTCCCTTGGTTCATCCTCCTGAGTAGAGCCGAAGCTGTCTGCGTATTGACAGTGCTTGTCGCTCGTGGAGGCTCTTCGAATCTAGTTTCGATTCTGGAGGGAACGGGCTCCTGAATTGGCATGTGGAAGGAACGTCCCGCGCTTTGGGGGTCGGAGAATCTTCTTCCCTCGTTGGATGTCTGGATTTCTCCAGCCAGGGCGCGTAACCTTCTTTCGTTTCCCCCCATTTGTAGCAACACCGTCAGTTGTGGGGGTAATCAATGGGCTTCGTGCAGTTGCATGGTCGACAACACGAGGTTGGCCCATTGTTCCGGTGTTCGGGGTTGATGATCCATCCCCATGGTTTCGACTAGGAGCTCGTGTGCTTGTCGTGAAAACTCTTCTCGCGTCATGCGGAGCACGTAGAGTATCCTTTCGTGGTCTGAACCGTGTAGAAAGGGGTTTTGTTGATGAGCGAACTGTCCCTGTCCCTCCTCTCGAGCCCTGTCCCTCCTCTGGAACATCTCCGGGTGCCTCAACCTTTCGTAGTACGACCCGGGAGTCTGGTTACTTGAAGGCGGAGGTCCGGAGGTCGTTGCGGATGGTGGTAAGGGGGGATAGTTGGGGGTGGCGAGTTGGTAGGATGGGTTGAATACGTTCGAGGGGGTCCGGGGTAGGGGTCGTCGAGGGTCCTGACTGGCTGAGGAAAAGTCCCCCTCATGTTGGCCTGGTTGGAAAATGTTGTGTTCCAGCCTGGACCTGTTGGTTCCGAAGGTCCCTTGCATCATGTGTCCTGTTGAGGCAGGGGAGGTTTCGAAAGGTGGTGGTGAAGGTCTTCTTTGTGTGAAAGAGGGACCTTCGAAGTTTTGATAGCGGACTGTGGTGTTGGGCTCCACTATCGTCGAGGACTTGTCCGGTGGGTGGGGAGACCTCGATATTATGTTAGGACCTGTGTAGCACGCCGGTTACAGAGTTATTCTGGAACCACCGAAGCGGACAGGCCTGACGTTCGTCAAGGAAGACGGCCTTCGAAGGGATGTTCAGAGGTCGTGAGCGTTGACGAGAGCGTTCACCGGGGCTTGTTTCGAACGAATAAAGCACAAGTGATACGATTTGTAGAGCCGAGTAAACTGAGAGAGTAAAAGAGAACAAGAAACGAGAACGGGAACTAGTCGTAACAATTGAGTAATATCAAGGTGAAGAGTCCGAAAAGAAAGTGGTGCCATATATATACAGTAGACGTGCGTGGGAAAGCGTAGTGGGTGTGAGTTTAGGGGGGGTCGTTAGGGCCAGTCGTGACACTAAGCAGCCAAAACCGCTGCCAAACAATGCCAAACAATGCTGCCCTCTCGCATTCCAATGGCTAGAGTGCCGCATAGAGACACTCCAACGGACTGATAGACCACGAAAAACCTTGAGCTGAGGCTGTTTTATGGAATTTTCGACCTTCGTGAGCAGTCTTTTCTTTGCTGGCTTTATCACATCATCATGAGTCAAGTTATCCTCAGAATCTTCCCACTCCCTCTTTTCCTTCCCTTTCTTCAGTGCCTTCACTGCTTTTCTCATCTCGGAAGACACATTTGGGCAAGGGTTATGGCCACCCTTTCCCAGTATGTGTGCCATCATCGAGTCTTTGATGCTGAGCACACCACCAACATTTGCTTTGCACACTGAAAACTGTGTCAAAATAATGCTCATGACATCAGGTATGTGGTACATGCCTTCAATAACCCAGGACTCTGACACTAGTTTTGGATTCCTGTTCTCATCAAGTTCCAAGATATTGTCATCTGGACGGTGGGCCCCAATACATCCATCCACAGCAAGGTGCCGAGCATGCGATGTAGTCTATTTCTTACCATGTATAAAGTACAGTCAAAGCTGTCCTAACCCATAGCCCTTGGTGGAAGCCAAAAAGTATGGGTTATGACAGATTATGGGGTAGTACAGATGTTGTTGTAGGGTCGTCAATAAGGCCTTACAAGAACATGACCACCATTAACCTCTCAACTGTCCTCGGGCAGCCTATAATATCATCCTTACATGCCTTTATTTGCTGCTTGATAAATGCTAGGCCTGCCATGAGCATATCAAGAGGTTTTATCGACATTGTAGGTTGTCGGGAATTGCCGAGGGTCAGTCTCGGGATCCGAGGCCGTCCATATTTGGACAAACTGGTCACCTTTTCAATCCTGCAGAACGGCTGCAGGTAATACATCATTCCCTCCATCCATCTGCAGAAGGTCAGGCATTTTTCAAATCGTGGTGTACCACATTGTGGGTGATGAAAGCGAAATTTTGATGGAATTATGGGTTACAAACCCCCGGAAATCCTATAGGTTATGGGGTATGGGAAAGTGCCTCAATTTCCCTGCAAACCAAGTCGGTGGAGGCAAAAAACTATGGGTTACAGCAAATTATGGGTTAATACAGCTATGGGTTAGGACAGCTTTGACTGTAAAGCCAGATTGGACTCTTTGAAGGGGGCATCACAAAGGTTTGGAGGAGATTGCGAGCGTGAAGAATACCATTTTTGACAATTTACCAATGTTCATGTACATATGTGGCTGGCAGCTGTCCACTGCAGCAATTCATTGTTAAGGCTTAAGTAACCCTTAAGAACATACCTCAATGGATTGTAACCCTTAGCCTTAATATGTTATTAACCTTTAAACATTTTTAACCATTCAGCCTTAGGTACAACGGTCTGTTAAACTTTATTCCAATTCCTATTTGTAGTACTCATATGCACTGATTCCTTTCTCAACAGCTTATAGGCCTCACCAAAGCCAATGATAATACTGTAAATCTCTTAGCTGGTAGCAAAGGCATTAGCTTTCCAAGCTTGATGTCACTAAATCTAACTGAACAATGTACCAGGAAAGGATTTCTAATATCATGAAGTCCGAAGAGCTTTGATGTCACTTCATTGATATACTTGTGGAAAGTTAGACAAACCCCCAGAAAATGACTCAAACTGGGTTTTACTACTCCAGCATATGAAAAATGGCCTTGTTGCAATACGGTACAAGATACAAATATTTGACATTGTTGAAAAAATAAAACAAACAACAAAAAACAAAACAGAACATAAAAAATATCAAGCACTGTTTGATGATAAATTTGGCTTCAACTTTCAGCAAAGTTGAATATTTAAGGCCTAACAAATGTCATAGACCCTAAGTTTCCATAAATTATTGCAGTTCCATCTGGTCCAGTTATCACCTTTCCTCGTAGATGAGATGGTATCCAAAGAACTCTGCTGCCTTGTTGAGTAAATAAAAAATGAGATGAATCAATAAAATGCATGTATTGCATATAAGGGTAGAGTTTCTTTCTAGATAGTGGAGAAGAAGCAGAATGAGCTTGGATGTCCCAGAAGCACATAGTACCATCTTCCAAATAAGAGGCAAGCATAGCGCCATCTGGAGAAAATGACAAAGAGGTCACTGAGTTAGCATGGCCTTGTGCAAAGCCAATAAGAGCTCCTTTCTGAACATCCCAGAGGCATACTCTTCCATTCCAGGATCCAGAGGCAAGTTTAGTGCCATCTGGAGAAAATACCATAGATGTCACTGAGCCAGCATGGCCCTTTAATGCAGAGCCAATAAGGGCTTCCTTCTGAACATTCCAGAGGCATACTGTTCCATTCCAAGATCCAGAGGCAAGTATAATGCCATCTGGAGAAAATATCACAGATCTCACTGAGTCAGCATGACCTTTTTGTACAGGGCCAATAAGGGCTCCTTTATGAACATCCCAGAGGCATACTGTTCCATTCCAAGATCCAGAAGCAAGCATAGTGCCATCTGGAGAAAATATCACAGATCTCACTGAGTCAGTATGACCCTTTAGTGCAGAGCCAATAAGGGCTCTCTTCTGAACATCCCAGAGACATATTGTTTTGTCATCAGAAGCAGAGGCAAGCTTAGTGCCATCTGGAGAAAATACCACAGATGGCACTAGGTCGGCATGACCTTGGAGTGCAGAGCCAATAAGGGCTCCTTTCTGGACATCCCAAAGGCATACTGTTCCATCCCAAGATGCAGAGGCAAGCATAGTGCCATGTGGAGAAAATATCACAGATGTCACTGTGTCAGTATGACTCTCTAGTGCAGAGCCAATGAAGGCTTCTTTCTGAACATCCCAGAGGCATACTGTTCCTTCCGAAGATGCAGAGGCAAGCATAGTGCCATCTGGAGAAAATACCACAGATATTACTGCTTCTGTATGACCCTTCAGTGCAGAGCCAACAAGAGCTCCTTCCTTAACATTCCAGAGGCATATTGTTTTGTCTGCAGATCCAGAAGCAAGCATAGTGCCATCTGGGGAAAATACTACAGATTTCACATGAGAATTATGACCCTTTAATGCAGAGCCAATAAGAGCTCCTGTCCAAATATCCCAAAGGCATACTGTTTCATCCCAGGATCCAGAGGCAAGCATAGTGCCATCTGGAGAAAATACTATAGATGACACTGCCTGATCATGACCTTTTAATGCAGAGCCAATAAGGCCTCCTGTCTGAACATCCCAAAGGCATACTGTTTTGTCCCAAGACGCAGAGGCAAGCATAGTGTCATCTGGAGAAAATACTACAGATGTCACTATGTTAGTATGACTCTCCAGTGCAGAGCCAATGAAGGGTTCTTTCTGAACATTCCAGAGGTATACTGTTTTGCCCCAAGATACAGAAGCAAGCATAGTGCCACTAAAGGAAAATACCACAGATGTCACTTCTTCAGTATGACCCTTTAGTGCAGAGCCAATAAGGGCTCCTTTCTGAACATCCCAGAGGCATACTGTGTTGTCTGAAGATCCAGAGGCAAGCATAGTGCCATCTGGAGAAAACACCACAGATGTCACGTCTTCAGTATGACCTTTTAGTGAAGAGCCAATAAGGGCTCCTTTTTGAACATCCCAGAGACATATTGTTTTGTCATCAGAAGCAGAGGCAAGCTTAGTGCCATCTGGAGAAAATGCCACAGATGACACTAGGTCGGCATGACCTTGGAGTGCAGAGCCAATAAGGGCTCCTTTCTGAACATCCCAGAGGCATATTGTTTTGTCATCAGAAGCAGTGGCAAGCATAGTGCTATCTGGAGAAAATACCACAGATGACACTGTGTTGGTATGGCATTCAAGTACCCTTGATGCCCTTGTCCATGCTGAATAGGTACACATTACTTTTTTGTACTTCACTTGATGAAACCACTGTTTTCCCAAGGCACTGGAGACGGGACACAGGGCTAGCCCTGTATGATATACTTGAAGTGCACCCAAATTGATTGCAATTCTAGTATTTTGCATCAGTGCAATACAGTCATTTAATTGTTCTATAAGACTATTTTGACCATTGCACTCCTAGTAGACCAGGATTTAAGTTTTTCTTATCGCAATACAGGAGTTTATTCTTTACCTTTAAAAATGTCCAAATATTATTCACAGCCTCCTCTGCCTCATAGACTTTTCCAAGCCAGCTCATAACCTCAATCCATACAGCACTTTATTTGCTAAAAAAATTGACAAGTGTTCTTCTATAATTGAGGTGTATCTCATATCACTCTCTAGAATATGAACTGCAAAGTACTGGCATGCATATTGCAGAGATTCAGAAATGTGTTTTTCAATTCTGGCTGCTATATCAGGTACTTCTGAATTTAAAAAAGTAGTGTTTTCAATTTGACAAATGTTGTAAGTCAAATGCTCTTTCATTAGCTCAAAACATTGAATAGCAAGAATGGAGTTGTGTAATGGCAGCTTGATTTCAAACCGATCATTGGCACTTTTTGTCAAAAAGTCGAAGACTGATTTGTGGAGAAGTTGTATTGTTCCATCTTGTTCTTTCAGAACTGGTAACATTTTAGATGTTATGTACCTTACTGAAGATAAATCAACTTCTTGGCCATCTATAAGAGTCTTCCTCTCTGTTTTTGACTTTCTCTTTGCCTTTGAAAGACCCAAAAGTATATCCATAACTGTCACGACCGTCCCTAATCGACCACCCCTAAAACTCCCACCTTCTACGCTTTCCCACGCACGTCCGCGGTACATATATGACACCACTTTCTTCTTTGACACCTTACCTCGATATTGCTTATTGTTACAACTAGTCTCTGTTCTCGGTTTCTTTTCCACTCTCAATCTATTCTGTTTCTTTCACTCGTATCTCTTGAGCTTCACACGTTCTCGTAAACGCTCTCGTGAACGCCTTCGTCGACGCTCACGACCTCCGGATATCCTATTCGAAGGCCGTCTTCCTCAACGAACGTCAGGCCTGTCCGCTTCGGTGGTTCCAGAACACTTCTGTAACCGGCGTGCTACACAGAGTCCTAACATAATATCGAGGTCCTCCCACCCACCGGACATGTCCTCGACGATAGTGGAGCCCAACACAACCATCCGCTATCAAAACTTCGAAGGTCCTTCCTTCACTCAAAGGAGACCTTCACCACCACCTTTCGAAACTTCCCCTGCCTCAACAGGACCTCCGATGCAAGGGACTTTCGGACCCAACAGGTCCAGGCTGGAACAACAGATCTTCCAACCCGGTCAACATGAGGGGGACTTTTCCTCTGTCAGTCAAGACCCTCGACGACCCCTACCCCGAACCCCCTCAAACGTTTTCAACCCGTCCTATCAACTCGCTACCCCCAACTATCCCCCCTTACCACCATCAACAACGACCTCCGGACCTCCGCCATCGAGTAACCAGACTCCCGGGTCGTACTACGACAGACTGAGGAACCCGGAGATGTTCCAAAGGAGGGATAGGGCGCGGGAGGAGGCACAGGGACAATTCGCTCGACAACAAAACCCCTTCCTGCACGGCTCAGACCACGAGCGGATACTATACGAGCTCCGCATGTCGCGAGAGGAGTTTTCACGTCAAGCGCACGAGCTCCTGGTCGAAACCATGGGGATGGACCACCAACCCAGGACACCTGAACAATGGGCCAATCTCGTGTTGTCGACCGTACAACTGCACGAAGCCCATCGACTGCCCCCACAACTGACGGTGTTGCTACAAATGGGGGGAAACGAACGAAGGTTGCGCGCTCTGGCTGGGGAAATCCAGACATCCAACGACGAAAGAAGATTCTCCGACCCCCAAAGCGCGGGACGTTCTTTCCACATGCCAATTCAGGAACCAATTCCCTCCAGAATCGAAATGAGATTCGAGGAACCTCCACGAGCGACGAGCACCGTCAATACGCAGTCGGCCTCTGCTCTACTTCGGAGGATGAACCAAGGAAACGCAACTCCTAGTCAAGAAAGGTTCGAACCCACCATCACGCTGGGGGCGGACACTCGAAGAGCTCCGACGTTCGGGTTCTGGGGAGCCCACAATTTGCAAAGGATCCCCGAAGAGAATCCCTCTTTCGAAGGACCGTTTTCCAGGCCAAACTCGGGTTTTCAAGGCCTACAACAGACCTCCGCAAGACAAGAAGGAGCTCCTCAGAGGGAACCCGAGAATATTCCCCTACCTCCGTCGGAACAAGGAGTCCCAACGCCGTTATCGTACACTCATAGCTACGAATTACGCGAAGAAAACCGGGAAGAAGGAGGAGCACCCCCAAGGACACGAGAAGACTGGCGCCAAACACCACCTCACCTGGCGACTCAGAACAGGAGGTCACCGCAAGGCCCACGCCCCATCTCCCCAAGAGAACGACGGGGACTCGGAGCGGACCCCAGCCCCGGTCAAAATGTGAACATCCTCGAAGGAAGGCAAGGGACCCAACAACAGTTCCCCCAGTTCGAACAATACAGAACTGACTACAACCGCGGACCAGCCCCACCAATACCCGGCGGACGACCAATCCCTCAGTACAACGGACCACCTCCACAGCCCCAACCACCTCCGGGATCTTCGGGACCACCTACCCCGAGAGGATCTCAATGGGGAAACGGTCCCGGAGGACCAGGAGGGGGAGGAGGAGGTTATTGGGGAAACGGCCCCGGAGGAACAGGAGGTCCTGGAGGAGGGGGAGGTCACGGAGGATACGGACCACCACAAGGACCAGGAGGCCCGGGAGGCCACGGAGGTCCCGGATGGGGAGGAGGAGGCCCAGGATGGGGAGGGGGAGGTCACGGAGGAGGAGGAGGAGGAGGCCCGCCCGGAAACCAAGGGGGAGGCCACTTCGCAAACCCCCAACGACCCCCACCTCCACCGCAACAATTCTTAGGCCCAAACCAAAACTTGACCCCGGAACAGTATCGGCACCTCCTAAACCTGGAATCGAAGATCGACATCAGGAAACCGGACCACTTCACGGGAAAAGAACCGAGGAGATGGAAGACCTTCGTCACGGAATGCCTAGTAATGTTTCAAGCCAAGGCGATCACCTACGAACAGGACCACCTGAAGGTGTCATTCGCGAGCTCCTACTTAAAGGACGGAGCTATGGACTACTTTCGACTGCAACTCACGTACAACCCCCAACACCCAATGTTCACGAATTGGGAAGGATTCGTACACGAACTAGGATCACGCTTCGGAATACCGAACTCGAGAGTGGAAGCCGAGAACAACATTTCGCGACTGAAAATGAAGGACTGGGAAAAGTTCACAGCATTCATCGTCAAGTTCGAACAAGAAGCGTACGAAACAGGTTGGAACTGGGTAGCGCTGCAGTTCACACTCCGGAAAGTGCTCCCCCCGCGAATCCTCAACGTCCTGGCCATCACACCAAGCCCCGAAACCTACGAAGGTTACCGAGATCTGGTCACTCAAATCGATCGGAGGTACTGGGAACATCGCATAGAAAATCCAGAGTCCTACAAACCCCTCTGGGCGAATAACGCGAACGCCCCCAACACCTCCGCACGACCTCCGATGGGACCTTCGGCCGGACCCGCAAGCCGCACGACGCCGCAAACGGCTCAAGGGAACAGGAACGCACGCTTGAACGCCGAAAGTCATGATCAGGACCCGGACTCAGGTAGGGAAGGTAAGGCGCAAGACCAGGAAATCGCATGGGACGACGAGGAGGCCCTACAAGCCAACAACTTCGGGTTCAAGAAGTCAACACGCCCCTGGGTGAAGATCGACGAAGACGTAAAGCAACAACGAATTCGAGACAAGGCCTGCATCCTATGCGGTGACCTGGAACACTGGATGCGCGACTGCCCAACAGCAAACGCCATGGGCAGAGCCACCTACCTCATCGGCGACGACATCTTCGAATTCCATCACAAGACAGAAGAGGGAAACGCGGGGGCGATTCAGGACTTGCCCGGGCTCTGAATCGCGAAGACCTAAAACCGGACCTTAACACTAAACTACGCGCAACGGCATTATCGACAACGGACACCCGCACAGTAACCCTCTCCTCCCATTCGTCACTGGCATTCCTAATACACCTCACGCCAAACGGAGGAGGAGAAGATCCCGAAAACACGCTCATCGACAGCGGAGCTACCGACAACTTCATGGACTCCGTCATGGCGACATCACGTGGGCTCCACCTTGAGGAGCTCAACCCCCCAATAAACCTCTGCCTATTCGACGGAGAACTCTCCGCATCAGGCAAAATCACACACTATACCACCAACGACGTCGAATTCAGCGACGGCACCACTCAGAGGATAAGATTCCTCATAACGAAACTCCACGAGACAGCAACGATAGTACTGGGACTATCATGGCTGAAGGAGGTCAACCCCCGCATAAATTGGAAAGACCTCTGCATCATGCTACGACGGGGGTCAAACGGCAAAATCGAAGGATCACTACCGGACCTCCGAAGAAAAAAGGAAGTCGCTCCAACAACAACAGGTACAGGAGCTCAACGCTTACCCTCGCGGTCGGCTCGCTCCTTCACGATCGAAGTACAGTTGGAGGGATCTGCAACGCGTCTACGGGCACTTATTGATAGTGGGGCGGCGGGCAACTTCATAACAAAATCCTCGTGTACGAAGCCGGAACCTCTCGCCAACCCCATGACCCTACAACTGTTCGACGGAAACCCCAGCGGAGGCGGAGCCATTTCACACCATAGTCCCGAAAAGATCAAACTCGAGAACGGACTAGAGTATAAGGTCGACCTCCTCATAACACAGTTACATCCAGCCACACCAGTAGTGCTTGGATTACCTTGGTTACGGGAAGTAAATCCGGACATCGACTGGCGGGAAATGTCCATGACCATGGAACAAGGGGCAGGACTAGCCGCGATATCGCTTTCCCAAAAGACGCAATGGGGAACCGTGACCCTTGAGGAGGAGGAAGACGTCGAAGCTCCGAAACCAGCCAACCCCCTTTCGGAAAAACAACCCCTCCTCAGGGACATCCTGGACAACGATAACGACCAGAAAGACACCTCCAACGACATCAAGAAGGAGGAAGACACCCGCCCAAACACCAACGAACCCCAAGAGGAAGTACCAACACCGACAACCGAGTCGCCAGAGGAGGTAACGGGACGGAAATGCACCCGAAAACCACCCCCACCGAACTACTTCCCTCCAAACGTTCCGAGGTCCAAATTCAAACCTCATCCCAAACGGAAATCCGCAACGTCCCCAACGACAGAAACACAGGAAGAAGAGGAAACCAACCCAGAAACGGAGGTCGAAGATGAAACCGGAGAGGGAGAAGAGGATGTCGAAACACAAAACATCCGCCTGATCGGAGCGGCGCCATTCGCGAACCTCATCAGGGACGGAGCCACAGCGTTCCAACTACACATCTCCCCCACCGAAAAGGAAGAACACCTCCATGCCAATAACACCTCCGACGATGAACCCAAACAACCAAAGACAGAAAAGGAAATCTTTGAGGAAGTCGTACCTCCGGAGTACAGGGACTTCGAAGACGTATTCTCAGCGGGCGAAGCGAAAACCATCCCCCCACACCGACCTTACGATCACACAGTGGAACTCGACGAAAACACTACCCCTCCCTTCGGAAAGATATACGACATGTCCGAACTGGAGTTGAAAGCATTGAAGGATTACATCGACGAGATGCTCGGTAAAGGGTTCATCCGACCTTCGAGTTCATCAGCGGGAGCTCCGGTACTGTTCGCAAAGAAGAAGGTCGGATCACTCCGGTTATGCGTGGACTATAGAGGATTAAATCGGATCACCAAGAAGAACCGTTACCCTCTACCTCTGATCGGAGACCTCATAGACCGACTTCAAAAAGCAAAAGTATACTCGAAGATCGACCTCCGAGTGGGCTACAACAACGTCCGCATAGCTCCGGGACACGAATGGAAGACAGCCTTCCGCACTCGTTATGGACTTTTCGAATACCTGGTAATGCCCTTCGGCATGACAAACTCACCCGCGACGTTCCAACACTTCATGAACGACATCTTCCACGACATGAACGACGTGTTCGTAGTGATCTATCTCGACGACATTCTGGTTTTCTCGGAGACCTTAGAGGAACATCACGGACATGTTCGGAAGGTCCTCGAGAGGCTCCGGAAACACAACCTTCATGCGAAACCGGAGAAATGCACGTTTCACACTACGGAGATCGAGTATCTAGGCGTCATTGTATCCCCTGGCGGAGTAAAGATGGATCCAGGAAAAGTCGACGCGATCCGGAAGTGGCCTAGACCGACGAAGGTCAAGGAACTCCAATCTTTCCTAGGTTTTGCAAACTTCTATCGGCGGTTTATCGACAATTACTCGGGCATAACGAAGAGGCTAAACAAACTCACGCAAAAGGACACAATCTGGAAATGGGATTCCGAATGCGAAGGAGTTTTCGAGCTATTGAAGAAAGCATTCTCCTCCGCACCCATCCTACGACACTTCGATCCTCAACTACCGGTGATACTAGAGTGCGATGCTTCCGACTTTGCCATAGCAGGAATCATCTCCCAATTCGACGAGACATCGCAAGACCTACGTCCCGTCGCCTTCTATGCGAGAACCATGATAGACGCGGAGCTCAACTATGACATCTACGATAAGGAGCTCCTAGCGATCGTTGAAGCGTTTAAACAATGGAGAGCCTACCTCGAGGGATCCCCCCACCGCATTCAAGTGTACTCCGACCACAACAACCTACAGTACTTCTCCACGACCAAGCAACTCAGTCGCAGACAAGCACGATGGTCGGAATGCCTGGCGAACTTCGACTTCCAAATAAACTACAGACCGGGAAGACTAGGAGCGAAGCCAGATGCCCTCACACGACGAGCGGACGTATATCCTAAGAAGGGTTTCGAACAGGATCATAATTCGTTCAATAACCGCATCATCATACCCCCCGAACGGTTGAACGCATCCCTAATTCTAAACGAACAACTCCTGTTGAACAACGTTCGTAATGCACCCCGAGATGACTTCTTCGAGAAATACGCACCCAAACCTGGAGACGAGTCCTCCGCGTTCTCACTATCCGACGACCACAAGCTACTCCTTCGCGACGGAAGAATCTACGTACCGAACCATTCCAGGTTACGCCTCGACATCCTGCAGCAACATCACGATCACAAACTACGTGGACATCCAGGAATCAGAAAGACCACACAACTCATCATGAGGACTTATTTCTGGCCCGGATTACGGAAGGAGGTCACCCGATACGTCCGAAGTTGCCACACTTGCAAAAGAGCGAAGGTCCCGCGCCACAGCCCATATGGATTGCTGAAACCGCTTCAGATCGGACGACGGGCGTGGGCCTCCATATCTATGGACCACATCTTGGAATTACCGGAATCGGATGGGTACGACGCCATCTTGGTCGTAGTATGCCGCCTCACAAAACAAGGCATCTTCATACCCTGTCACACAACGGACACAGCGAAGGAGCTCGCACAACTGTTCCTAGAACACGTCTTCTCCAAGCACGGATTACCCGATGACATCATCTCTGACAGAGGCACTCTCTTCGTCTCCCGTTTTTGGAGCTCGCTGTGCAAAGCCCTGGACATAAAATCGAACCTTTCGACCGCGTATCACCCGGAGACCGACGGCCAGACGGAACGAGTAAATCAGACACTGGAACAGTACCTCCGGATGTACGTGAACTACCTCCAGACCAACTGGCGAACACAGCTCCCACTGGCGGAATTCACGTATAACAATACGACCCATTCAACCACGGGAGTCTCTCCTTTCTTTGCGAACAAAGGCTATCACCCCCGCCTGACAATCTCTATAAAAGACATACCGGCAAGGGAAGCCCAGGAGGTAGCCGTCGACCTCCGGACCCTCCAGGACTACCTCCGCCAAGAGATAGAGATCGCAAACGAAGCCTACAAACGATTCGCGGACAAGAAACGGGACCCTACACCAGACTGGGCCGTAGGAACGGAGGTATGGCTTGACTGCCGGAATATCAAAACGAAACGCCCCTCCAAAAAGCTGGACCACCGGAGACTGGGCCCCTTCAAAATCCTACAGAAGATCTCCAGCCACGCGTACCGTCTGGAACTACCTCCGGCATTGAAGGGAATTCACAATGTTTTCCACGTCAAATTACTCGAAGAACACAAACACGAGAACTTCCCAGGAAGGTCAAAGCCACCTCCGCAGACGATCGAAGTCGAGGGCGAAGAGCACTATGAAGTAGGACAAATCCTAGACTCCAGGACACGAGGGAGGCGCGTCTTTTACTTGGTACGATGGGAAGGGTACGGCCCCGAAGACGACACATGGGAACCAGCAGAGAATATAGAAGGAGCAAAAGACATGGCCCTCGAGTTCCACCGACTTTTCCCAAGAAAGCCACGGGACCCCACGATTTAACGAACACTCACGCACATCACGAAAATTATGCAAATCTCCCAAGGAGACGAACTCTGTTCTATATGTACACCGACCACCAAGACAACAACATCACAAGAAAATATCAAGAAAAACTAACGAACTTCAAACTGTAAATATTGAGCAAAATAAAATGCACGAGACCAAGACACCGCCGAAGGAACAGACTACTCAATGCGCCGACGCTTAGAGGGACCTGCACTAGCAGAAGAACCCTCCCCGCCCACAACCCCCACCTCCCCAATCAACCCTACCTCCAGAGGACGCATCGATGCGATATCCCGCTCGTCATCGGCAATCAACTGCGACCGGGATACGAACTCGGCGAGAGCGTCTTCACGAGTGAGTGAGGCGCGGTGAAGAGCAAGGAGGTGCTCAAACGCAGGGAAAGGAACCTCGGGATCGACAGGAGGACGGAAAAGCTCAAGGAGCGAGTGCCGCTCCAGAATCTTGTGGGCGCCATCGATGATACTTCGAACTGGCGACACATCCAGCTCGACGAGGGCGCGACGCAGAGCACCATCCGCGATGAACATGTCGGACGCGAAGGCGGTATGCGTGAGGTCAAGGGCTAGGACAGTTTTCAGAAAGAGGGAAAGAGAAAACAAAGGGAATGGAAGAGAACTCACCATCGACGCGAAGGCGAAGGTCCAAAGCATGACCACGCCAAAAGTCCCGGACCTCCTGCAAATGGACAACGTGCCCCTGTAAACCAGCGACCTCATCCTCAAAACCCGCAACCTGCATCCGCAGATCCTCGACCTCAATGTCACGATCGACATCGACGACCTCCACGGCACGCGATGTCTGCGCCTGCAGATGAAGAAGACGTTCACGCTCGTCGGCGAGTTGGGATAGGACTCCGTGAAAACGACCTTTGTGGCGTTCACCCTCGGCCTCGAGACGCTCGACCTGGGATGAAAGGGCCTGAGCACGCGCGACCTCCTGGTCGTAGAGACGCTGGAGACGGAGGAACGCCTCCGGTGAAGGAACAGAAGGAGCAGGGGTAGCGAGGGGGGACGACAACAACATGGAGGGAGGACAAGACTGTAGAGCTGGAAGAGCTGGCATTGGAGAATTCGAAACAGACGAGCCCTTTAAAAAGAGAGGCTCGACAGGGGGAGTATCGGGGGACACCGCGCGCGTAGCGCCCGACAAAGGAGGGGCCAAAAGAGGAGAAGTCGGCGCCGCGGGAGAAAGGGAAGGGGAACGAGACACGGACGAAGGCCGCCTCCCCAGCCCCTGCAGACCAGATCGCCCACCCCCACGACTAACAGACACTAATTTTCGACCCTGCCCTCGGGTACCTCGAAAAATGGCGCGTGGAGGCGAAACACGGCTAACGCTCATGGCGGCCTCATCACCAGAAGACGAAGTCAGGGAAAGGACCTCCGCAGAGGGCACGGAGACAAGGGAGTTTTGAAAAGAAGGCGGCGCCACACGCAAGACGCGACGGATGGCGACGAAGGACATCGCGATGGAGTAGGCCCGATTGGCCTGGTGCTTCTGACTCGGAATGGACTTGTGATTGGCTCGAGGAGATCTTTCAGGATCTCCCCCGAAGTCTACATAAGGCTGACTAATCCTCCGAAGGTGTTGCCAAACAGGTGCAAACAACGCCTTTGCAGTCTCTCGTGCTATTGGAGTGGCGCTGGCGCGCCTACTCCATGTGCCCCCTCCAAACCAAGCGACGTCCTCGTCGCGTTTTCCCAGCCATCTCCACCTCACTCGTCCTCCCCATCCGTTTCCCAGCCGTCCTCGTCGTCCCCGCACCTATCTGCCTCCACCGCCCTCTCCTCGGTTCTCGCCCTCTCCATTCCCTCCTCTGCCTCCCTCGCCATCACCTCTGCTTGTGCCGCCTCTAATGCCGTACCCGCCTTCGGTGTAAATCCCCTCAACCGCCGCGCGCTAAACCTCCCTTCGAGCGCCGTGCCCTCCAGTGTTGCCAGCCTGTAGGAGTTGGCGATGCGTTCCGTTACCCTGCAGGGTATTGACCACTTCGGTAGTAACTTGCGGTCGGTCTTGAATGTATAGTCTAGGTCGTTCCTGTAGACCTGTACCAGCTGGCCTCTCTCGAATACAACTTCTCCCTGTGTTTCCGCTGCCACCCGCTTATCAAACGCCGCCTTCCGTTTCATGGCGTGTGCTACCGCGGCGGCATAGCCGTCCAGCCTTTGCTGCGCCGTGTAGGCGAGCTGCGTGGTGACGTCATCGGTCTTGAGGACTGACGTGCTGTCTTCCGGTAGTGTTTTCGGAGTGCCTATCACCAGGCCCAGGAGTAATTCCTTCGGCGTGTGGTTGAAGGCTGGCAAGAGCCTCCAGTTGAGTATTCGTACAGCCTCGTCCAGGTGCCGCGGCCACGTCTTGGGCAGGTCTGCGACTGACATGGCGTCGTATTCGTCCTCGTCTAAATCGGGAGCGCAGAGTCTTTTCAAGACATGTAAAAGGATCTTGTTCGTACCTTCGACCAGCCCATTCACCCAAGGTGAGTAGGCCGCCACGACATGCGTTTCCGTGCCCCACTTTCCGCAAAACTCCTTCACCTCCTTGTTATTGAAGTGTCGCCCTCCGTCGACCATAAACGTTTCCGACGGGGCGAAGTCCTGGAATATGCGACTGAGGGAATCGATGGTCGTCTTCGCCGTGCCTGCCGTTTTGAATTTGTGGACCCACACGTGCTGCGAATATGTGTCGAGGTAGACGCCCAGGGTGTGGAACCCGCCCGTGCCCGTTGGCAGTGATAGGTAGTCGCCAACCAGGAGTTCGAAGGGGTGTCGTCGTGTTATTGGGTTCAAGAGAGAATGGAGGTGCGTACCACCGAAGTTCTTACATTTCCCGCACCCCTTGATGCCCTCCATTATGGAGGCATCGAGCCCCGGGCTCCATATCGTGTCGGTCAGCCGGCGCTTGATAGCGTCCCGGCCCCAGTGCCCCCCTCGACTGTGTTCGTCGCGCGCCAGCGCTATGGCCTCGTCCCTCGTGACGCATTCCACCCTCGCTCTTGCTCGCGCCTTGGGCCCTCCCCCAACCCTGTATAGGCGATCGCCCTCTACCATGTACCCCATCGCGCGGTGCCGCGCCCTCCGTCGTTCCTTCGTGGTCTTCCCCACGTCGAGTTCATGTAGCGAGTCCAGTACCTCCATGAACATTGGTTCCCCCGCAAACCGATGGCGTAACGCGTCGAGGTCCGAGCACTCCGCGACCCGAAAGATGTCGTGGACGAGGCCTGTCACAGCCTCCCAGTCCTCGCTCACCGACCACTCGCTACCGTCGCCCTTCTCGTTCTGCGTGCCCTCCTTCGCCCTACTTAGTCCGTCAGCCACGACGTTGGTCCGTCCTGGCACGTGTCTCACGTCCACGATCTGGTGGGCGAGAATGCCGTCGCGCCAGCGTGCATGCGTGGCGCTAAGTTTGTCATTCGTGAGCACGTCGCGTAGCGCCTGACAATCCGTCACCACTTCCACAGGGAAGCCCCACACGATGTCGGAGAACTTGTCCAGCGCAAATTTCAGCGCAGCGAATTCTAGCAAAAAGGGTTTGTACTTCCCTTCCGCCCGCGAGGTTCGCTTCGATGCGAAACCAAGCGGGTGCAGCTTCGTGACCTTCTTCCCCCCCGGTAGCTCCGTCGTGAACCGCTGCGCCAGCACAGCGCCGAAGGCGTCCTGACACCCATCGCTAGTGATAATGAAGTGTGTACCGTCCCACTTCGGCGCTCGTAACACCGGCTCCGATGTCAATAGTCTTTTCAATTCAACGAAGGACTTATCGTGCTCAAGTGTCCACTTGTCAGCGAGTTTCCAGTTTAACATCGTCTTCCGATAAACCGACTTGGAGCATCCTGGTGGCATCTCCACCTCTCGTAGCAGGTCCCGCAAGGGCTTTTCCACCAGGGCGTATCCCTTGATGAGGTCTCTGAACCAGCCGGTTAGTCCCAAGAAAGCGGCTAGGTTCATTGCGTCCTGGGGGTTCTTCCAGTTGACTATCGCGGTTAGCTTCGTGAGGTCTGGTTGCACCCCCTCCCTGCCGACTGAGGCGCCAGCGAAAACTCCCGATGAAACGAAGAACTCTGACTTGGCCGCAGAGATTGAGAGCTTCTTCTCGCGTGCCCTGGTAAAGAGCATCGTCAGCTTCCGAATCATCTCCTCAAACTCGTTCGCTGCTATTCCGCCGTCGTCGACGAATAACTCGATGACTTCCTGTGCCAGTAGGTCATGCAAGCATTCCGCTGTTACGTTTGCGAATGTTGATGGCGCTCCCGTGAGGCCGAAAGGCATGCGTCGGTACCAGAAGTACCCGTGTCCTTCGACGTAAAACGCCGTGTAAGGGCGCGATTCCTCCGCCATCTCCACTGCATAGAACCCCGACGCGAAGTCGAAAAGCGATAAACAACGGTGGCAACTCAGCTTCTGTTGCTTCATCCGTATATCGCCCTGGGGCATTGGTGCGATCTCGGTGACCCTGTTGACTTCGCCAAAGTTTTGACAAATGCGCCATTTGGGTGCGCCCGAAGCTTTCTCGTCGTCTGGAGTTGGTTCGCTTCTCGGCGCGACTTGGAATTGAGGGTCAAAGCCGTTGACGACGCACTGCTCGTTGACCCTCTGCTTCAGTTCT
This sequence comes from Tricholomella constricta, assembly GCA_013368375.1. Lineage (NCBI taxonomy): Eukaryota > Fungi > Basidiomycota > Agaricomycetes > Agaricales > Lyophyllaceae > Tricholomella > Tricholomella constricta. The sequence goes on from JAACJP010000073.1 coordinate 63,589, forward strand.
TCGAGTGTGAGACCCACGCCCTGGTGTGCCTTCTGCGGTAGGGTGGTTGGCGAAACACATTTTACGTCGTTGGGGCTGCAGGCTTCGATGATGCCCGCCTCCAACATCTCGTCGATCTTTTCATGGAGGTACTGTCGCTGGGGCGGTGTGAGTGGTCTCTGGCGGATTTTCGATGAGAACTTAGCATCGGGCGGCACATTCAACCTGTGCACCGCCCCATCCACAGTGAGCACCTCCCCGACGGACAGTGCGAATACATCAGCGTATTCGGCGATTAGTGCGCGCACTGCCGTACGCTCCTCACTAGAGAGATCGTCGCCGATCTTGACGCTCCGCAGCACTTCCTCCACCCGCTCCGGCTTGAACAGGTCCGATTTCCGTGTGAAGATCCCCGCAGCGTCGTGCCGGAAGTCGTTGACGGGTATGTCGGTGCCGCTGTCGGTTTCGTCCGGGCCTGCGTCTTCCACGCTGCGTACTGGTGTCGTGCTGGCATTGTCTGTTGCGTCCTCCCGCCGGTGCTGTGTCTGCGTGCGCCTCACGCCTCTCGTTCCCCATGGCCGTTGGGACCTGGTATGGAATCGGTGATGGCGCCGTTGTCCTGCTCCCCTCCACGTCGCGGCTTTCTTCGATCTCCTCTCCCCTTGCGGCCTAATCCCTGCGCCGGCGGTATCTGTTGTATCCCCTTGCCGGTGCTCGTTAGTCTGTGCGTCGTCTGTGTGTGGAACGTGCCTCTGGGGGAGCTGGTTCGAGTGCTCATCTCGGTGCTCGTGCATAGCAGGCTGCTCATCCTCCTCCTCCACCTCGTCCTCCGCCCATGCCGTCCTGCGTCTTGGTGGTGGTGCCTCGCCCTCGTTTGGCTGTCCTCGATCTCGTTCGGTCTGCGTGCGCCGCGGTTTCGAGTGTTCGTCTCGGTGAGCATGCTTAGCAGGTTGTTCATCCTCCTCCTCCTCCGCCTCGTCCTCCACCCATGCCGTTCTTCGTCTTGGTGGTGGTGTATCGCCCTCGTTTGGCTGTCCCCGATCTCGTTCGGTGCGCATGTACTGCGGCGCTGCTGGGTCAACCGCCGTTCTATCCCCGTCAGGATCCGATATGACTTGCCTCGCGGGGGGCGCGCCCTGTCCCCCCATGATGTTACTCTGCGGCTCGCTCGACATTTCGGGGTCCTGAGCGTGTTCTTGGACCGGCTTCTCCCCCACCTGCGGGTCACCCTGTTCCCTGTCCAACGCTGCCCGTGCTACTGTCCGGTTAATCGGTTCCTCGTTTACGTTAGACAAGGGGGTTACTTGCCTCGCGGGGGGTTGTTTCGCAGTTTCCGGCTGCCCCCCCTTTGCGTTTCCTTGCTCCTTTCCTGCGGTTTCGGGCACCGCTATCCCCTGCTCCTGTGTTGGCGTCGGCTTCGGGTTTTCATTCTGCAGGGTGGCGGTTGTGGTTTTGTCACAGATCTGCACTTGGTCGAGCCGGTAGCTATGCACGGCGTCGAACGCCAGCATGAGGGGTTTCCCGAACAGGAACTCCCAGCTTCCGCCACTGTCAAACACCTCGAACGCTCCGTTCGCCTTCACGCCCGCTATTTCGATGTCGCCCTGCCACACGGCCTCAGCCCGCACCACCTTTCCATCCGCCATGCGTAGGCGGCGCGTCGATGGTCCCCAGTTCGTGAGTTGTGCTTTCGTCCTCGCAAAGACGCGACTACACATGGCGCCTACCATGGCGCCGTCGTTGAACGTTGCCATGACTGAGACCCGTTCTCCATTCGCTCCCAATAACGCGATGGTGTGTGCGAACGGTGCCGCTTCCCCTTGAGCTCTGCTGGTGACGGGCGTTCTGCCCACGGCGTAGATATCAACGATGTTCGTGTTCTTTGGAATTACATGTTGTTTGGAGTCTACGTCGTGAGCGATTGCCATGTCCCCGTCCACCTCTCGTCGCTGGGCGGGGACTCCTGCATCCACCGCCTCTTGTCGTTGGGCCGTCCGTTTAGCGTTCATTCGGACGGCCCTTCCCCATTTCCCTGGTCTTCTACTTCTTCGATGTATGCTGACGGCTCTACGGTAGCTATGCCACCGTAGTCATCGATGACAACGTAGCGAACGGGCGTAGCAAATGCCACGCGGAGCACGCTCCGGCAGATGGCGCGCCAGTCCGCCTCCCGTATGTTGAGCTTGCGTTCCATGGGGAGGGGGCACCTCGGGGCGATGTGGCCCGCCATGCCACAGCCGAAGCACTCGTTCGAGTTCGGAGGGAGTGTTCCCGGTCGAAGGGGGTATGGTGTCAGTTCCGTCACCTTGGTCTCTGCACCATGTTGTTCGATCCAGGCTCGCTGTTGCGCCTGGTGTGCCGTGCGACCCGCCTCTGTGTTGGGGTGATGGACCATCCCCGCGATGCGCGCTCGTAGTGCGGCGCGATCGGCCTCAGTCGGCGGTGGCCTCGACATACGTGCCCCCGTACCTCCCCCTGCGCGCCCTCCCTGTGCATTCGTCGTCGTTACGGCGTATGAGAGGCTTCCCTGGCCGCCCCCGGCAGCGAGGAAGGGGTTGTCGTCGGTTGTGGCTGTCTGGCGGGCTCTGGTCGCGTTCGGTGCGAGCGTGGTGTGCGCCAGTTGCGCGCGTATGGCCCGTGTGGGCGACGCCATCGCTTCCAGCATCCGCATGCGGTCATCCACCTTCTTCTGTCTCTCCCTCTCCTTCCTTAGCTCAGCAGCGCTGTCCCTGATCTGGTCGATGTCGACGGCGCGGACGGTGGCGAGGAAATGCGTCCAACTGGCGGGCGTGCCGACGATCTTGTCCCGTATCAGGGTCGGTAGGCCCGCGGCGCACGAGTCCGATGTACGTCGACCCTGTTGCGTGTCCGGCCCTGGCCACCAGGGCCCCCATCCGGTCTGCCCATGCTATGTGCGTGTAGACCTCCCTTCCTGCTACCGTCTCCTTCAATCCGACGCTCTCCTCCTTCAGCTGCATGGCTAGAATCTCCTCCTCGTACTCCATGGCAGTTTTCCTTGCTACCGTCGCCCTCGGCCATCGTAGATGGAACGCCTGCTCGATCTGGTCCCAATCTCCGCGAACGTTGGCGGGGAGTCCGGCGTACCACTCGTCAGCCTCGCTGTCGGCGTGTAAGTAGTTGACGAAAAGCTTACGCTTGACGTCGTCGGACTTGTCCCCCATGGCGCGATTAAAGGCCCGGAAGAAATCCTGGCCGTTCTCGTCGGGTCGGTCTCCCCAGAATGGTTCGACGTTGGCGGGCATGTCGTCGTCTGCGTCAGGAATGGGCGTAGGGATTCTAAGCGGCGATGTTGGTGCTGTGGGGCTCCTGCCTTGAAATTCGTAGGAGTCGGGACTGTCGGACCGGGATGTGTCCGACGTAGGCGGCGTAGACGACAGTGCGGGCGTGGGTTCGCGGAAGGCCAGAAATCGGCCCTGTGCGTCTCTTCGTTGCGTGGTGCGGCGTCGAGGTGCCAGTTTTTTCGCAACGCGAAACTTCGTAGATGCTCTTGGTGCTTTGCTCTTCGTTCTCTTGTGGCTCGCGTAGTACGTGTAGATGAATCTGTCGTCGTCACCAGATGGAGTAGGCCCGATTGGCCTGGTGCTTCTGACTCGGAATGGACTTGTGATTGGCTCGAGGAGATCTTTCAGGATCTCCCCCGAAGTCTACATAAGGCTGACTAATCCTCCGAAGGTGTTGCCAAAACAGGTGCAAACAACGCCTTTGCAGTCTCTCGTGCTATTGG
>JAACJP010000074.1:0-59410 GCA_013368375.1 Tricholomella constricta
TTGTTTGGACATGTATGCATGGCACCCTCAGTGAGGGTGCGCCCATGCCCAGAAGAACACCAACCATCTGTCGGGATCACAACAAAAGAAGTACACACCTCCTTGACCTGTCGCTCATTGGCTACGTCCATCGCAGCAAAAGCTGTGGTTGCGTAGGGCCAAGGCGCACTCAAATGTGTCGCTAGACTCAAACAACATCTTAGTGTGTTTGATTTGACTTGCATCTCGCTCCAAAGCAGAAAAACTCTAACCGAGGCACCCTACTCTAACCCTCGCTGGCATTTGTTTTGATTTGCATTTGTTTGGACATGCATGCATGGCACCCTCAGTGACGGTGTGCCCATGCCCGCAATTTGGACACGACGTGTACGGCACCCTCAGTGAGGGTGCACCCATGTGCCCAATTTTGACATGTTCCCAGATGTGCAAAGAATGATAGATGGCATGACATGCATGGCACACTCACTGAGCGTGCGCCCATGCCCTCAATTTTGAGACACTTACAAATGTTCAGAGAACGTAGATGGAACAACGTGCATGGCACCCGCAGTGAGGGTGCGCCCATGCTCGCAACTTGGAAATGTTCCCAAATGTGCAGAGAACGGTAGATGGAACAACGTGCATGGCACCCTCAGTGAGGGTGCACCCATTCCCTCAATTTTGACATATTCCCAAATGTGCAGAGAACATTAGATGGAACCATGTGCACGGCACCCTCACTGAGGGTGCGCCCATGCCCGCAATTTGGACATGTTCCCAAACGTGCAGAGAATGTTAGACGCAACGACATGCACGGCACCCTCAGTGAGGGTGCGCAATAAGTGCACATGTGCACAACAATGTCCCTCGATACCTGCAAGCAACCTAATTATCCATCAGGATTGCAAGCATGGGGCATGGGCTTGGGACACAGGCTCGGGGCTTCGGGTATGGGCTTGGGGCTTGGAGCACGTGGCAAGTGCTCGGGACTTTGGGGCTTGGGGCTTAGAGCACGGGCAAGGGCTCGGGACTATGGGGCTTCGGGGCTTCGGGCTCTGGGGCTTTGGGCTCTGGGGCTTCGGGCTTTGGGCACGGGATCGGGGCTTTGCGCTTGGGGCTCAACCGCTCCACTGCAATAGCAGCACCAGATCTCGCAGAGATCATTGTCCATCTGAATGAAGGCGAACCAACTCTTAAGACTGTATATATGTTTTTGAAAGTCTCCATAATACTCACAAGGTCTTTATCTTTACAGAAGAACTGTGCATTATTCAGTCGTGGTTAGATTCTCTTTTATTCAAAATTAAAGCTTGAAGAACCGGAATTTTCCCTGTATCCCTTCATGTTCCCTTCATCCGCAGAACTTGCAGCCTGGCGAGCTTCTCTTGCAGTGACTGCGGAAGGTTTTGACGTTTAGGAAGTTCTCTTATGCATCTATGAGGCACAATCATCGGGGTACAAGCATTGGCACATGTGGTGTCCAGCAACCGCTGCATCATTTACATCGATGTACTTGTACAGTATATACATAGATGGCTGTTGACTAACCTTCTGAATCTTGGGGGTATAATGTGCAACGTTGCGCATCATGTCGTGAGTTGGGAGAAGTGTGTGCAAGGAGGTCCGGCACCCTCACTGAGGGTGCCGCGAAAGAAAAGGTTGTCCTAGGGGATAACTGGCCGGGAGTTGAATCTCGGAGGAACGCGAAACAAGTCCAGGAAGACCTCGTACCTAGACCAAGAACTTAGCAGAGTGTAGTTGCGATGGTGTTGGTGGAGTTGCCGGCGCCGGCTGATCCTGCTGATCTGCTGCTGGTGGTGGTTGGGGGCGTAACGATGGTACTACCGTGACGGCACGACCGTGGGCGCCAGTATGAGTAATGCTGTCATCATCTGTCCATCACGGCATACCCCCTGCCGCCGCCTTGTGCTGTCGTCCCCGACCCTCTAACACCAACACCAATGCCCATGGCTATCCCGAGCGCTGTCCGTCATCTTTAATCCATTCCCGTCCCCGTCCCCGTCTGCCATCACCCTCGCCTTGCATACCCGACCCCCATTCCCACCGCACCGATCCTCCAATGACGCCTGCCCGACCCTCGCTAAAGCACCATCGACGAGAGTCCAAATCCGCCGGCTGAGGGTCACAGTCGCGCCCGCAGCCCAGAGCCCGCCCTTCTTCACCCTGGAAAGCAGCGCCGCGCGTGTCGTCCGACTTGACTGAACACTCGAGGTAGTGCTTCGCGCCGATCTTCTGCGCGACGGTCAGGCCCTGCAAGCGCAATTAGCCTTACGAGAGTGGATGCGAGAGAGGAACAAGGACGCACACCTCTTCTGGATTAAGAGGCCTCTGGCTCGTCTTCCTGAGCGCGTCAATCACTTGGCGGTCGCGTCAAAGGTCCTTCTTGCACCCGACGATGATCGGCAGGCCTGCGCAGAAGTGCATGACTTCTGAGATCCACTGTCAGGGCAAACGGCAAACATCAGTCCATGACAACAAAAAAGGCTGAGGCAAACACACCGTCTCCTGGATGTTGTCAAGGGAGTCAGGAGAGTATACAGCGAAGCGGATGAGGATGGCGTAGGAGTCTGAGGGGTCGGAGGCGGTCGTTGTATTCTTGACCTGCTGTATCCCATGGGGCCAGCTCGACGCGCTTGCCGTCAACTTCTACGTCGGCGACGCAGTTCTCGATTACAGTTGGGACGTAGACCTGGTTTAACCAGACGTGAACGGGCGCTTCGAGAACAGGGAGCTAGCTGCTCACCTCGGGGAAGGCTACTTTCGAAAACATGATCAACAAACATGTCTAATGGGCGCAAAGGTCAGCACAACAACACGGCAGCGACTTGCGACAAACACGCCAACGCGGCTGCCACGAACACGCACCTTGCCGCAGGCGCCATCGCCGACGATGACGAGCTTCCTTCTGATATCGGACATGTTCGTTAGAGCGTAAGGAGGGAGTACGAGGGGTTTGGGCTGCAGGTTGTGTGGGACGCGCGGGGCCGCTGCACGCATGCGGCGGGGGGGAGGAAGGGGGCGCAGGGCGTGCAGAGCAAGCTCTCGCATCCGGTACCAAGTTCCCAATAGTATCGACAGCCTCCATTCTCCATGCACGCCGCTCAGACCTCATAAACCTTCCTCGCATCCTCCATCGCCTTGTGCATGACCCTGTCCGCTGTCCATCCGTCGCCGTCGATGTCTGCGATGAACTGCGCCGTCCAGGGCACCATCGCGGTGTCTTTGAGGAGTCGTACAGGTTTGCGGGGACCATGTATGGGGTGTCGGCCTCGAAGAGGATGCGCAGGAGCACGCGTCTGGGCGGCCGCAGACGACGGTGGAGATGTCTTGGCTTGAAGAGCAGGGCATCACGCCTCTGGCTTGTTGAGGGATAGATAAAGGATGAATCGTGAGTATCATGTGAAGGGGGGAGAGAGAGGGGGGCAGGGAGGGACGGACCTATGTAGAGGTTGGGCAAGGAGGCGTGCGCGAACTCGATAAGTCTGTGAAGCAATGGACGTGGATCTGGTGTTCCCACTGGAATTTAGTACAGCATGGAATGGGAGCCTTGGGAGGTGCGTACAAGATGGTCTGTCAGAACTTGGTCCTTCAGTTTGCGCTCAATGTCGGTGTCCGCTTCATGGGTGAGGATCATCAGGGGCCTGCCTAGCCATACAGTCTGCGATAGTTGGCAGGCAAAGACTCTTGCTGGACGTCGTGAGGTGAGTTGTCGTGGTCTAGGCCCCAGCCGAGGCAGCGTGAGTGGGACATTGCTTCGGTTCTGTGGGATGAGGGCGGTGGGTACAGAGACATGATGATAGAATGTACATGCCCTTCTCCACCTCATTGCAATGCTTCGCTTCGTGTCTTAAAAGAGCCCATGAGAATAAAAAGGGTGCGGCACTGTGATGAGGCAGCGACCGTTGTTACGGATGCACGCCTGCAAAAAACAGCGTCAAAGTGTTGCTGCAGGAGGCAGAGAGGCACTCACCCGTGATGATCTATAACTCCCCTAGATACTCGCTCGATCCTATGGCTTCACCGCACTCTCTGAGAACGTCCTCCAACTTTTCTCCACAGGCGCTTCGCACAACACATCCATAATGGCATCAACATTCCATCCCTCATACACCTTCTGTACAAAGTCATGCGTATCTTGCACTTTCGCTATCGGTGCTGATCCAATACGCTCACTACGTCGAGGCGAGGTGCGTGTGGGTGTCCACGATGGGAAGGGTAGATGGCGGTTTCGGGAGGAGTAGGAATTCTTCAGAGGGGTGCTGGACTTTTTCTTTGCCATTTTCCGATCATATGAGAGTATTATTGATGTCAAGAAGTGTGTGCAGGAGAGTATGGGTTGGTAAGAGAATGCAGCATGAAGATCACCGTCAAATCGCTGGCACCAGAATCTCTTTATCTTATCTGATCGACGAGCGCCCAAGACGGAACCGAGGTGCGCATGCCCTGCTCTCAAAGGTATTTCTAGCATCCTGAAGCTCAGGCGCACTCGAAATCGGAGACCCAAAGCACCAAGCGCAGGGCAAGTAGACGGCGAACGCATTGTCGGCGAGACGTCGTCTGAATCAAAGGGCACGCTTTGGTGCGAAGGAGGTGTGTTTTTGTCCATCTATCTATCTTCCATCTATCCCTAGGCGTACGCATAAGTTTATTGCCTTACGTTCTGTATCTCGCAGGTAACGACTGTAAGCCAACCTCCAGTGCACAGCTCGACGTCCCACCGTCTACACGCTAACCCGCTTGTTCTAGCTCTTGTCCTTTCCCTGCCCCTGCCGCCCTTTCTAGCCGTCTTGCCCCTCTGGTCACGCACGAACGCTTCTATGAAACACAGGTCCTGGCGGTGGGCGGCCTTGTGCAGGAGGACAAGACTGTAATAACTGTTGAGGTAGGAGAGGTCGACGAAGCGGGTGCGCGGGGGCAAGGAGAGGCCATAGGAGCGCAGGAGGGAGGGGCAGGAGGCATTGAAGAAGCCGTGGGGCGCGATCGGGGTAAGGCCATGAAGAGACTCACCTTGAATGGCTTGGAGGGTGTCGTGGCGCGAGCAATGTCGCTCGGCATGCAGACTTACGCTGGGTCCTGGACAGCGAGGAGCCATAAGCACGATCATTCGACGCATACGCATACGAATCGAGCCACATACCGCGTCATCAAAGTTGCAAAGTATCAGAGAGAAGTTGTTGAGAATGATCAGCAAACTAATCTACTTATTATATGGGCCGTACATACCAATTGCGAATTTGAGGTTCGGCCTCGATATCTGAAGGAAGCACGATGAAAGAAACAGTCGTCGGCCTCGCTTTCTGAGTTGTCGTCATGGGGCATTCTCCACTGAGCGTAGCGCTGATCTGATCTCCTTGCTTCGCCTTGAACTATCTGCGATACATCTTGAAAGTGCGAGCTAGGGCTGAGCACGGAGCATGGTAGGGTTCGCGATGGCGGCATACCAGCAAGATAAGTTCTGAGCTCATGTCCCCTCTCGCCTTTTCCTTAGCCATCCCCTCTGCATCCATCGACAACCCCCTCACGAGCGCAAGGAACCAGCACTTGGAGGGGGTTTAGGGTCGAGTTGTGTTCCTGGGCATAGTCGGCAATCACTTCCTGGATGGTGTGATATGCGTATGGCGGGAGGAGGAGATCGACGCTGAGCACGGGAGGCATTCGCGGGGATGGCAATGTATAATATAACCCAGACGAGCTCGAGGCAGGGTAGGAGGCGGGCATGTACCGTCGGACCCGCGTCAAGGTAGGTGGAGACGTAGGTGGAGCGGGATGGGGGACGTACGGGGAAGGTAGCGTAGTGTAGCATAGCATATAATATAAACAAGAAAGAGAACAAAAAGAATGTTAGAAAGGCATGATGCTTCACAGCTGACATACGCCCCGTCCGGCGCGTGGCTGCCCATAGCCCAGAGAGCGAGCTCGTACATCAGAAAAGACATCTGCGTCGTAGGGTCGAATGCAAGGCGAAAGCGCAGGCGAGGGGCACCGGTGCAGGGTGTGGCGGTAGGTGCTGGATTGTCATGCTGATGGGCGCGATTGTGACGGTGGTAGAGGCGGCGACGGGGGCAGTGAAGGCGACCGATGAGTGCAGATTTGATGTCGATGCCGGGACGAGTGCATGAAGGATGCCCGAGTGGCAGAAGGGCTGGCTGCAAGCGCGGGCGTGGGCTGGGCGGCGGTTAGAGGCGCCGAGGGCGGTACAATGAAGTATGGGGTGAGGCAGTGAGCGAGTGAAAGAGCACAGGAACATTTGTCCTTACCTTTGGTCGCGCTTCGTGACATATCCTTGCCCGATGGTCCTCTCCACACAGTCTGCGCTCCCAGGTGAGTGGTGCATGGAATTGAGAAGAAGAGCGGCACGTACCAACCATTTTCCGGAGCTTTAAGCCATCTACCCCCGTTTCGCGCGGTGCAAGGTACATCACGTTATCCCACATGTCCTCAGATGCGTCTGCGACGGGGTGCATGATTTTGAGCGAGTCGAGGACGACCCAGAGTTCCGTGTGAGCCACATGCTCGCCTGTAGCAGCGTCGAGAATGGCGTCCAGACATGGCTTGAGGGAGGGCAGGAGAGCCAGAGCGGTGGAGACGGTGTGTATGGGAGGTGATTGCAGTTTCTGAAGGGGCGGGCTGCTCGGCGAGGGCCATGACAGTGCGGGATGGAAGCGGATGGATTTGATGGGTCGAGGACGCAGATGGACGAACTGGCGGTGAGGAAGGAGGATTGGAAGGCGGTGATGCGGGTGCGGAGGGGCAAGGTGTACGTGCCGTCGGACTGGTCAGAGTTTCAAGGGGTGTGTGAGGAAGACATACAATCGGGACTTGGAGTTTGTCGCGGTCGCGTTGGTGGTGGTGGGAGTGGGAGGAGCGCCGGGAGCAGGGGTAGTGAGTGGGAATTCGGACTCGAGGCGCATGACGATGAGGGCAGCTTGAAGAAGGCGGTGAAGGGGAAGGAGAAAGACTCAGCCTCGACGATGGAAGCGGTGTCGGAGGCGAGACCTGTAGGCGCGGCTGGAGGAAAAAAAGGGGCAGCGTTAGTGGTATGTACTTTGGGGAGGGCGGGGTGGAAGCTGGGGAGAAAGAAAATGTAATATAATTGATATAGGGACACACGCACCGCCGAACATGCCTGCTGTCTTGGATGGGCGCTTAAGCTCTCAAGATTGGCCTCTGCAGGCTGGCCGGGGAGGTAGATGGACGCGAGACTGGGGTCGTAGAGGCCCATGAGAGCCTGCATGAAGAGGGCTGGGTGCACTTGAGGTGTCGGTGCATGAAGCATCATAGCGATCCATGTAGGGGGCGCGGAGCTGCGGGAAGGAGGGTCATGACGTGGGTAAGTTGATGGGGGGCAGACGCACGAGTTTGGATGTATCCGAGAGGTCGTAGTCGCGGACGGTGGTGGTGACGAGGATGCCGGATTCCACGGACTTGAGGTGGGGAGAATGTCAAAGGTGAACTGGGGAGAGTGTGGGATCGCGTCGCAACGCTTGACATGGTGAGAAGTTTGCAACCGTGGCGATCAACCTGCCGCATCGTCGCCGTTCAACTCAACCTTGTTAGGTGATCAACGCCCAGCGCTCAGCGCTCAGCCCTGAGGCCTAATCGATGATTATCTACCCGATCTCCATCTCGAACGGCGCCTTTGATTTGTATCGAAGATTCCTGCCATTGATTTTTCAAGGTAAGTTCCACCGTCTAATCAGATATCTGTAATGTTAACGCGAAATCAATGAATTACTGCACTGTTTACGGAGCCTTTCACCAAGTATTTGGGAGTGTACCGTACCTGGTGAGTGCTTTCAAGGCCATCTCAAATTGTTTCGCTCATTTATTCTACTAGGTTCCCTACTCTCTGAGTTTCTGAGCAGCGCTCGTTCAAAGTGGTGCGTTCGACATCCCGCTTACCTCCAATCAATGCCTCAAACACCTGCCTCATCTCAACACACGGCCTCTACGATCAGCGCTGCTAGATTTTGGTGCCTGATACGCCTCCAAAACACAAGGTGAGTGCGACGCCTCCTTTAATATCATATGACCGACACCAGGTGATCTTACCACAGAGTTGCAACGGCACGGCCTCCTCACCGAGCCCCTTTCCCCTTCCATTTTCCCTGACACCACCCTTCAAGCACAGCTCAATGGCGATTGGCGGACGGACAAATTAGTACTTTGACTTTTGTGATGCGGGATAGGCTGTCCTCGGTGCGTTGTCCGTTCTCTTTCGAGTCATTGCTTCCATCTGTTCTAGGTATCAAATTCAGATGATGGTACCGCCTTTCATATTGAAAGTACACATGACGCAATACCCACAAGATGCTGGCATCGTAGGTGCGTTTCACTCTATTGCTTTCGTGCTCTTCGCCTCCATCTCACTCAGTCAAACAGATACAGGTCGTCCTCAAACACACTTTTGCCACGATGATGGATATCTGCTTGTTTCTACTTCCATTTATCTCTCTGCATCACCGTCGCTCACTTGAATATGCAAGGTGTGCTCAAATCTTCTTCATTCACGATAGACACAGACACCACGGCCTCTCCTCCATCGCACAGTTGATCCAACTGCGGCTTATTGACTTCGAATACACAGAGACAGTTACCGATACATTTGACACGAAGGCAGTACATTTGTCTGTTTCGACTTCAAGTCACTTTTCCGCCTCTTTCGAATGCACAAGGTAAGCGATTAAGTGCCGTCTTCTTCCACAATTGACTGACACCATGCGCCAATCCTTTGCCACATAGCCTCATGCTCGCCGGCAGTATGTTTTTCGCCTCAGCCTTTAGCTACCTCTCTAGCGGCCCACATTTAATACCACCAACACTGAATGTGAGCGATCTGATTCCCTTTCCATTTTCAATATACTTAACACGGTGTTATCCATCCCTCGTCGCATAGTCGCACGCCCGTCTACATCACATATCTCCCCTCGCGCTCGCGCTCTCGCTCTAAGCGCACTCCTAAGATCAGAGGAGAAAGAGCATGGTAACAGTATACTTGGAAGCGCTTTCGTACTCTAGGAGTAGAGGGCTCAAAGATGTGTTGTACCGCCCTATGTTGAACTGACGTTAAGTACACCGTCTCTCATCACAACAACAGCCGCCACGCTCACCCAGCAACTGTCTACGTCGCCGCCGCTCAAATCTAGCAATGCCTCGAGCGCCTCAAAGACCTCAAGCACACAAGGTAAGCAGTACACGATGCTATCTTTTTTCTTTTATTTGTTGCCATCGAACACCATACCCGAGCATGCAGGGTGAGTTCAGTTCCATCTTGATTTCCGTTCGACCGACACATAACTTTTCGCATAGCCGCATAGTCATCAAACTTAGCTCACTGCACCCGCACTCTCGCAGGACGGCTCCCAGCAGCAGCAAGATGGTCTTGACGATGCCCATAACGACGATGCCATCCAAAAGCCCTCCTTCATGTACTCGGGCGCCCCGACTCTCACTTAAGGCAGAGGAGCAGGGCACTTGATTTGCCAACGACGGCTTCACGTGCGTACATTCACTACTTACTGAAACAGTCGTCTAAACTCTTGTAGGCCCCATATTGCGTCGCCTCGCCTGCCGCTGGCCTTTACCGTGCCCTCACCCTTCGATCTGCCAGTTTACCTGCGTATAGCTTTATTCCTCGCATCGATTTGACTTGCTCCTTCGTCGTGTCGATGTCCACCCATGACCACCCCAGCGTCTACTGCTAAGCCTTCTTTTGTCGTCCCAAACGCCATAAAGAAACGGACGATGCACTGGAGCGGCAGAAGGGGAAGCGGAAGCGGAAGCGAACGGCGGGGAAACAGCAGTCGACCACATGCCCCCGACATCGGCGCCGGTCTCTGTATCTGCGGTGTCAACGAGTTGTGTAGATATCATGTCGGTGTGCTTAATTGGAGCAAGACTCCCGGGCACCTGAAATTTTCACAATGATCATGTTGCTTCAAAGTTTCAGGAATTTTCTGGGGGATTATTTACGAGCACCAAGGGGAATTTCACATCGAGATAAATTAGTTAATTACACCGCTACTTCAGAATGCGGCCTCGACCCATTCTTCGCCCATCTGAATCCATTTCACCCTGGCCATGGCCCTCGAGCAGAGTGAGTGTGTGGTGGTATCACGTGGGCGGCGCCCTCAGTGAGGGCGCGACTCTGTAGCATTTATTAGTGTCATGAATTGTGTATATGATGTCATACTGCGCACCTTGAGTGTTGAAGGACAATATCCATCGTCATGCGCCCCACAGCGTGTGCTCAAGACCCCACAGCCCCGCCCCACTGAGTCCCCGAGATAACACGTCGCCTGGATGTGCCTGTGTGCTTGCTGGCCGCGACTTTTGCTTCGATTAGTTCTGGTGCAGGCAGTCATATGTACATGCCGCCAGAGATGCCTACACACCTACTTTTGTTGGTGTCGTTCCCTCCCTTGCTCCCTTCATCTTCCTACTGCATGTATGCGCCTGCATGTCGCAACGTGTGTTAAGCCGTGGCATTCCTGGTGGCAGCGAATCTATGAAGTCTATATCCCAGTTGTTAGTTGTACGCGCCACTGGAGATGCACACATACATACCTGTATCGATATCATTCGGGCTCCCATCTCCCTATCGCATGCGTGCACCTGTATGCGATGAGTCGTGGCGTTCGAGGACCTGGTGGCGGTGAATCTGTGAGGTCTATATCTCAGCTGTAGAATATCCTGCTTACCCAAGCCCAAAGCTGCTCCGACGACGCATACTCCTGGTCAAATGATGATGCTACGAGCTGATAGAAGATTGTTCGTATGAGAGGGTACATCTGACGTTGACGAGAAGGTGTTCAGCTTGGCTGCGCGGTATTGATTGTAAAAATAAACGCCGTCGTCGTCGTGTCGAGTGAAAAGAGCTGTCGAAGCTTTGAGGATATGGGATCGAAGATTTTGAAGGCCCCTACAGCATGGTAGAGTCGTCGATGAGAGTATACGATCTGGGAAAAGAGTGGTCATAAATTAGTGATTCAAATAAGCGCACGACACACCTATGAGACTAGGTCTACATGGGTAAACCCCCCCCCCCCCCACCCCCATTGACCCCGCCATCTTCCAGCTCGTGCTGAGGGAGATCTTGTTTCGGGTTTATGAGACACATTCTATGTCATATAGATGTATTTTTTCAGCTGAGAAAAGTGTCAGAAAAAGCATATACTCACCATCAAATGGTGTTTGGCCGTAGTAGTCGAAAGGATGATATGAGAGCCGCTCTCGGTGGTCGTTTTCACAGCACTGCATGCATGTCTTGCATTTCACCAAGCCAGTAATTGACAGCGAGGGGAAGGTATTACGACGACAAGGAAGGGAGGGATGGTCGAGGTAGTGGGGACAGGCTGTGGTAGCACATAACAGTGCAGTGAACGGGCTAGAATTGCAGTGGAGGCGGTAGCCGGCATTTGCCGAGGCGCGCTCCCGCGCCCGCGCGCCAGGTCATAAAGATCCCTGACGCCTTTCAACAGTTCAGCCGCGCCGCCTCCAGGAAATTCAGGATGAGGGAAGATCCAAAATACGCAGCGCGCGCACAAATTTTTGTGGGTGGCGCACTTGTAGTAAATATTTTAGAAATTGAAAACTGTCCCGAGCGGATTTTCAGCACAGCCACATCAGCCACCCACCCGAACCCGCCACATAAAATTGTCTATAGCTCACACAATTCTTCACCGATTTTCTTAAAAAAAAGTGCGCGAGCCATCGAATGTATATACAAACGTCATCCGATACCAAGATCTCGGATGTGGAAGCGTTGAAGATACTCAATAGTGTACTTTCCCACGCTTTTGCCCCTCTTTTCGGTGGTCCATAGCACCACCGAGAGTACATATCTCGCCAAACGGATTAGTGCGCGAGCTAGAGGATAGGTAAAAGTATATATCTTACTGTTGATTTGACCCCAATTGCTTGTTTCAATGTTGAGAAAAATCGGGTCCAAAATCTGAATGGATAACGACCCGTTATCCGCCCCGCCAATGACTAGTGTGACAGTTACTTGGGTGTGACCTGAGTCATGATGTGGCTGTGTAGTGGACACTACACAGCCACCATCCAGTGTGACAGTTACTTGGGTGTGACTAGTGTGGCACATCTGGAGTATCTCGTAACTCAACTTCTGACCGTAGAAAAATTAAGCAACTGTGAGAATATTTATCACTCTGTTGTCTTGTATTGACTAGTGAAGAAACCATGTGAAACGGACTTGAACTGATGAACATATGTATTACCACTGATGACACACTATACTCTGAGACCGAAACTCTAACCGAGACACGAGAAAAAACGTTCCCATACCCTAATCTCTAACCGAGACACCCGAAGCTCTAACGCAAACCTCTAACTCAAACCTCTAACCGGTTGCCGGGTACGCCACTCGCTGAGTACACCACTCGCTACGTACGCCACTGATAAGCTTGTGACTCAAGATCTGAGCGCCGGTTCTCCGAGATCTGTTGAATCTGGGGCCTTTTGATACTCCTCTTTCATCTTCTAAACTTCCAGCGAGAACCGAATAAATGCTGCAAAGATACAACATGTCCTCCTCCTGATACGGAAACTGATAAGCTCGTAACTCAAGATCTGAGCGCCGGTTCTCAGAGCTCTGTTGGATCTGGGGCCTTTTAATACTGTCCTTGCATATTACAAAGTTCCAGCGAGAACCGAATAAATGCTACGGAGATACAACATGTCCTCCTCCTAATACCCACCACTGATAAGCTCGTAACACAAGATCCGAGCGCCGGTTCTCGGAGTTGTCTTGCATCTGGGGCCTTTTAATACTCCCCTTTCACATTATAAACTTTCCAGCGAGAACCGCATAAATGCTGCCATGCTATTCCCTCATCAGTCATATTTCCACCAAACACCTATTATTCTTCCAATTTTAACCCGGTTCTCCGAGCACCACAGCCAACTGACATTCCTACCATCCATCCCCATCTTTTGTACCAGCCAGATAGTTGCACCGTCACGGGGCGCACTGGCCCGGCCAGTGCGCGGCACATTATGTTAGGGTGTGACCTGAGTCATGATGTGGCTGTGTAGTGGACACTACACAGCCACATGGGTGACAGTTCTACTGTCACTTGGGTGTGACCTGAGTCATGATGTGGCTGTGTAGTGGACACTACACAGCCACCATTCAGTGTGACAGTTACTTGGGTGTGACCAACGTGGCACATCTGATGTGTTATCACTGATCACACACTATATTCTGAAGCCGAAACTCTAACCGAGACACGAGAAAAAACGTTCCCATACCCTAATCTCTAACCGAGACACCCGAAGCTCTAACGCAAACCTCTAACTCAAACCTCTAACCGGTTGCCGGGTACGCCACTCGCTGAGTACACCACTCGCCACGTACACCACTGATAAGCTTGTGACTCAAGATCTGAGCGCCAGTTCTCCGAGATCTGTTGAATCTGGGGCCTTTTAATACTCCTCTTTCATCTTCTAAACTTCCAGCGAGAACCGAATAAATGCTGCAAAGATACAACATGTCCTCCTCCTGATACGGAAACTGATAAGCTCGCAACTCAAGATCTGAGCGCCGGTTCTCTGAGATCTGTTGGATCTGGCGCCTTTTAATACTTCTCTTTCATATTATAAACTTCCAGCGAGAACCGAATAAATGCTGCCCAGATACCACATGTCCTCCTGCTGATACCGACCATTGATAAGCTCGTAACCCAAGATCCGAGCGCCGGTTCTCGAAGTTCTGCTGGATCCGGGGGCCTCTAATACTCCCCTTTCACATTATAAACTTTCCAGCGAGAACCGCATAAATGCTGACATGCTATTCCCTCATCAGTCATATTTCCACCAAACACCCGTTATTTTTCCAATTTTAACCCGGTTCTCCGAGCACCACAGCCAACTGGCATTCTTACCCCTCATCCCCATCTTTTGTACCAGCCAGATAGTTGCACCGTCACGGGGCGCACTGGCCCGGCCAGTGCGCGGCACATTATGTTAGGTCGTGGTCACTACATACTGTCACTTGGGTGTGACCTGAGTCATGATGTGGCTGTGTAGTGGACACTACACAGCCACCATCCAGTGTGACAGTTACTTGGGTGTGACCAACGTGGCACATCTGACGTGTTATCACTGATCACACACTATATTCTGAAGCCGAAACTCTAACCGAGACACGAGAAAAAATGTTCCCATACCCTAATCTCTAACCGAGACACCCGAAGCTCAAACGCAAACCTCTAACTCAAACCTCTAACCGGTTGCCGGGTACGCCACTCGCTGGGTACGCCATAGCTCGTAACTCAAGATCTGAGCGCCGGTTCTCCGAGTTCTGTTGGATCTGGGGCATTTTAATACTCCTCTTTCAGATTATAAAGTTCCAGCGAGAACCGAATAAATGCTGCGGAGATGCAACATGTCCTCCTGCCGATACCCACCACTGATAAGCTCGTAACATAAGATCCGAGCGCCGGTTCTCTGAGATCTGTTGGATCTGGGGCCTTTTAATACTGTCCTTTCATATTACAAAGTTCCAGCGAGAACCGAAGAAATGCTACGGAGATACAACATGTCCTCCTGCTGATACCCACCACTGATAACCTCGTAACACAAGATCTGAGCGCCGGTTCTCGGAGTTTCCTTGCATCTGGGGGCTTTTCATACTCCTCTTTCATATTATAAACTTTCCAGCGAGAACCGCATAAATGCTGACATGCTATCCCCTCATCAGTCATATTTTCACCAAACACCAATTACTTTTACAATTTTCACCCGGTTCTCTTAGCACATGAGCCAACTCATATTTCTACCATCCATCCCCATCATTTGTACCAGCCAGATAGTTGCACCGTTACGCGACACACTGGCCCGGCCAGTGTGCGGCACATTATGTTAGGCCTTTGTCACCCGAGAACTTCCTCGTGAGGAGGCAGCGCGTGGGAGACGTGAAGCTGCAACAGCTGCTCGTAAGGAGAAAGGAAAGGAGAATGCTCCCACAGACCCAACGACGCAAAAAAGACAGAAGAAGGATGGGCCCCGTCAAAAGCTCTTCAACCTCGGTACATATAAAATGCACGCGCTAGGAGACTACGTCAAGAACATCTGGTTGTATGGCACAACTGATAATTATTCTACCCAAGTCGTGAGTTGTCTTCCTCTATCAGGCACTGCTCGACTAAAGACTCTGTCAGGGCGAACTTGAACATCGGCGGGTCAAACGCTTTTATGCACGAACCAACAAACTGCGCCGATTCACATGTCAGATAGCAAAACATCAACGGCGAGAACGTATTCTTCGAAACATGAGGCTTCGTAACGAACTGGTCATTCCTCAGCCCGTCGGAACCAACACGAACGATACCAACATCCCCATTTCTCCTCCACAAGCACCTACCAAGCCTACCGCTTCAGTTCCTTTTGAGGTGTCCGAACCACTTCCCAACACACCGCCTTTCCTTCACCACCATGTCTCGGAGTCAACCAAACAGTACGAAAATGTCACGCGATGGCTTACAGAGCATCGCGATGACCCTGCGATGACGGTACGTGAACTGTTAATGTATCTTCTCTCCACTAAATGCACTGCAGGACTTTCTACCTCACCTCAAGGACCATCTGCTTGGCCGAATCCTAGGCCGCTCATTCGACGGCGACGAGACACCCTTCTCAGATGACGACCGAAACACCATCAGTTTTGTGAACAACAAGATTTACAAACACAAGGTTATCCGCATAAATTACACGACCTACGACATGCGACGCTCGCAGGACTCCATCAACCCCCGAACTCACGCCGATGTCATGGTTCTCTCGCGGGAAGATTCCAACGGCCGTGATTCACACCCGTACTGGTACGCACGCGTGATCGGGATCTTTCACGCTCAAGTTCGACACGTTGGACCGGAAAGTTCAAAATCAGATGAACCACAGAAGATGGTCTTCCTCTGGGTTCGTTGGTTCGGACGGGATCTCAAACATTGTGCTGGTTGGACTGCTCGACGACTACATCGCGTTGGATTTGTAGATGGCCTTGACCCCCAGGCATTTGGATTTCTGGACCCAAGTGAGGTGATTCGCGGTGTTCACATGATCCCCGCGTTTGCCCATGGTCATACTTCAAGTTCCCTCGGCCCTTCAATTGCGCGCCAGGCTACCGAAAATAACGAAGACTGGACATATTACTATATTGGATTGTAAGTGTATGTTCCTCTTTAAATTGTCTACATGCTGAGTTAACCGATAGGTTTGCTGACAGAGACATGTTCATGAGGTTTCGTGGAGGCGGGATCGGACACAAAGCCATGTGGGACACCTTGAGGAAAATCAGTCAGGAGTTTCTCAGCCTATTCAAGGAGGATGAAGGTGACGACCCGATGATTGGCGGGAGTGGCTTGAGCAACGAAAATATTGGCGGCAGCAATGACGAGGAAGAAGATAGCCAAGATGAGGAAGATGACCGGGACTCCGACGATGCTGCTGAGGACGAAGACGAAGCGAACGGCGAAGATTTGGGCCCCGAGGATGGCGAGGAGTCCTGGGAGGATGTTTTAGATGTCGAGGGGTATGCCCCGCTTTGATTTTTTTTTGTTTTCCCTTCGTGCTCGCTCTCATGTTTGTGATGCAATAAACGGTTCAGAAATCTTTTACATTCTTTGTAATATTGCCAACAAGATTGATGAACTATGAAAGGTACAAATAACATCCTCCTCACCTTACATTTTGCCTCCAGAATTGGCTTGACCATCCCTGCTCGTCACAAAGATGGGCACCAGTAGTCCGTCAAATACCATGTCCCGCCATGTTGGGCGGACATTCCCACGGGCCACCGTCGAATACCGAGTCTCAGCCCTTTTGCTGATGTTGGACTTCTTACTCACACTGGAATTCATAAACCCCCTTCCATCCTTGTTCATTCGCTCAGATACAAGTCATTCTCGATAATGAGATTAGACGCCGTGCACTTGATCGTAGAGAAGCTTGACGACATGGCGCTCTGGATAATAATGCGCATGCGTGAGCGCATACAGGAGTGAGTGGATGAACGGAGGCTGGAGCACGCACGATTTGTGGTTGGTCCAACAATTTGCCGGCAAGGACCTCGCCTATCGTCATCTAGGTACTGCGAAGGATTGATATGCCACTCAAGAAATAAAGGATCAATGATACAATCTGCGAGAATGAGAAAAATAAGCTCACTTAAACAAATGGTACCAGTTCGCACATGCAATACCCTGCCTCCATCATAACCAGCGCGATGCCTCTTCTCGGCGCAGGCGAGATTCCAGCGAGAACGTAGGTAGAGAAAGGATCCAGATGTATACTAGTAGTCAAGAACAACCGCTAATAAAGACCCGGAGTCGAAGAAAATGCAAAAAGTGCGAGGCCGAAAAGTCGTTGTTATGTCATTGGTCTGGGACGTCTAACGGGCACCAGGGTAGTGAAGTGAGAATTTCGAGCACCATAGCGTAACCCCAGCAAGAATCCAATGCTCAAGGAGCTGGCGGAATTATCTGTTTGAGAGCCAAGCGGAGCCAGATGCCAGAGTGGAAAAATGGGCGCGTCGCTGCGATGTCTATGCCGGCTCGGAGTTCGGACTCGGGAGTCAGCCTGCTAAGATCCGGAAAGCAGGACGGCGTTGAGCTTGAAGACTGTAGTTACTCCTATCACTTGACATTAGAGAACAAAGACTAGACCCCCCGAAAAGAAGATGCAGGCGGATCGAAGAAGGTGGCCAGGCCAGTGAGAACATAGGCAGTGATTCGAGACCGGGGTCCGTCGTTGGCTGGGCAGTGTTGACCGGGAAGGGGGAGAAAGACACAAGAAGGTAATAGCCCCACAGAGATGCACAAGGCACCAAGCACAGACACAGAATTGACCACGGTAGATGCATTGGCACTGATGAAGAGCGAGGAGAAAAAGCCGACAGCGGGTTTGTACGTGTTAGGGCCGGGATTGGGCGGGTCGCAGACACCACCGAAACAGCTATTGGCGCGACAACTTAGGGTCTAACGTCAGGTAGGCAGGCGCTCCAGGTGCGTTGTAAGTATAACATGCCGATGAGTTCATTTAACTTTTTAGAAGACTTTTTATCCTAGACAATACCCAGGCATCTGAGGACGTGTGCGTCAATTCCCCTTTATTCCTCGCGGTCGGGACCCACCACACGGCGTCCGCTCTCTCTTCATCTCATGTCGTCCTCTTCACATCGTATAGCGCGTGTGACCCCTCACAGAACGCTGCAAAATTTGCTGAAGGCATGATGACCTGTGCGAATCGAGGGACGAAGCAAATCAGTCCAACGAATGACGTCCTCGCCTCGTTCAATGATCTATACACACAATCAAAGTGTCCCCTCTTCTCGATGCTGTATCAGGGGTACCGTTCAATTGAGTATTCGGTCCTCAACGTCTTTGGTACCCACGTTCTCGAGCGAACGGGCGCTGCAGCTTCATATGGGACAGCGATATTGCACGATTGCAGGATCATGTTGGGGCGTGCGATCACGCGAGCTGTGAGTGTGTGTGCGACCTAGGTTGAGGAGCAAAGGAAGAACCGTTCCCCAGCCTTTGACGGGGTGAGATATTCAATTCCGGGATCCTCTCGACGTAAGCTTGGTTTTCCTCGTGTGATCGAGGGATCATATCCCTGCCATCGGTTTGAGCAACCCAACTTATGTTCCACTGACCCCCGCAGATGTTCTCTTGGTCTCAACGGCAGTGCGAAAGATGAGCTTTTGGTCACGCGGTGAAAGCGCGGTGGCGAGTTGGGGCTGACGGACAGGATGAGCGGCCCATGCCCAAACAGCGTACGGCGTGCTTCGCCTATCGTGCCGTCCTAGCCCTTCTCTTGAACCCTTCCCTCTCCCTCGTAAACAGATAGCTCACAGCCTGTGAGTCTAATACAATGCGTCCGCGCTTACCGTTTGAAGTTCCACTGATATATTTGCTGCATAATGAACGACTGGCGCTACTGCGCTAGAAAGTTCCCCATCTGCCCTCTCGCCTCTCCCTCGCCTGTTCATGAAAAAATCAAGAAGGTCTCGTTCTCGGGAACGCAACGCACCTCGACCTCCGCGTCTCTGATCAAACCCAAAGCCGAAGCGCAACCGTTCAGCCCTTCGTGGCATGGTGTACTCGACCGTAGTTGGTACTGCACAACTGGACGATGTCGAAATTGCACACACAGACGCGGAGGTGGTAATGATGAAAGAGAGAGGAAGGCGTATTTTGAGGGGAACCACACGAGGAACAGTGCACGTACAGTGCGTACTTGCCCTCAAGTTTAATACATTGCAGTTCTCATCCAGCCTGCTCTGTCTGTCCCTCCGAGGGTGTGCTGCAAAGCATCTCAGCCCTCGCGCCCAGGAAGGTCCGGGGGGCTTGTATCGTACTCACATTACTCATATCATATTGCAGCCTTTGGACCGCTAGTGAGAGTCACGTTCGACCTTTGAAATACCGATAAGAATATAATTCAAAGTGGACATGGAACATACGTCCGTACCTAAACCTCCGCGCGATGATCCCCAAGAATCAATGTCCACACGCACACACCGCTGCGGGTATGTGATCACATCTATCTCTTCATCCACATGAAGAACTACGATGCCCCAGTGAGGGTGAGTCATGGTGGTCGCGGGGCCCATACACACGCAACATGGTCAAAAGCCAAGACGAGATGGCGACAGTGCCACAAGGTCTTCCATCAAAAGCACCCGATGCGACTCAATTGCAAGGCCTCAAAATAGACTGTTTGGTCTATCCAAATTCCAAGCATGACATGGATGTTTATCGGGGGGGAGGTCACGGTGCCTTGAATCTACCCACGACAGCTGACAACGGGAGCGGCATGACATGACGTAGGTACCAGGTTCCACCTCGTGCTTATCGGAAAGTATCCGCGGTTGAGGCTAAGCAAGCAACGGAAGTCGAAGAGGAGTCAAGGACTGGTCATCCTAAGGCACGGTGTAGAACGACGCGGAGTGAAAGCATTGGTGGGGTTCGAAAGCATGAGAGAAATTCCGGCTGAAGTGCCGAACCCGCTACTAGCACAAGGCCGATACGCGAAAGATGTGTTCATCACAGGCACCAAGCCAACGGGTGCCTCGCCCGAGTCCACCGGGGCTATCTATACAAAGGCTGGGCAATCCGTCCTCAGATGTCATCTGGCTCTGTCTGCAAGGTACAACAACGACGACAGCTTGAATAAATCGCTGAAACAAAGGCCCTTCACCTCCATGATGATCGCTCACTCAGGCAGTATTCAAACAAATACGACAGATGCAATGATGTTTTTCTTTACGAGTCGGGCCGAAAATATCGAAATCAGATGGCCTTCTTGGATTTTTGGTCGAGAGCGTCCTCCGAGAGCACACGCGCGGCTTGGCCATGCTTGTTTTTGTAGAACACGATGTCGCCGTCATCTTCGATGAAGCAGCACTGCGTGAACGTGCGGTAGAGGGCGCGGAACGTGTTCTGAAAGCGCCGTGATGAGCAGAGAATAGACAGGAAAAGAGCGGGAAAACAGTACCGTTGAATCATAGTTATAATCTTCCTTTAAGACCTTCTTGATGGCCTCCGTGACGTACGGCTGGTTATCTGGCGCGGCGGGTCGGGATCAGATGGCTGCGCCGTGGCGATGAACAAATTACTAAGACGGCGCTTACAGAAAGGAATGGACGAGAACAAATGATGGGCGACCTAGGAAACAGCGAATATTAGTATCAGAACATAATGTAGCGCGACAGAGACAGAGACATGGCGTACATGGTCGTGAGAGACGTTATGCAAGAAGAAGCGCCCGGCCCAGCCCAGGAGCGGTCGGTCGACGGTGGACAATGCCCCCCGGAGAAAAGACCACTGCGCGTTACGGTAACGGGGGATGGTGGGATCAGAATGATGGAGGTAGGTGAGCATGACAATCCAATGGTTCGCCAGCTGCAATATTGACCATTAAACACAGAAGGAATAAAGGACGTGGAAGATAAACGCACGATATAGGGTATAAAGTACAGCTTGAAGAAGTAGCCGAGACCCACTTTGCGCGTCCACATGTACAGAATACAGGACATGACGGTGAGGCCAATGTTTGATGCGATGATGCCTTTGCGCTCGTGAGGCTTGAAGAGCGGCGATGATGGTTGGAAATGCTGAGAACCAACGCAAATTAGCAGTTTGGGATGTACAAGATACATGAATGGGACAAACATTAGCCCAGGGAGGGTACATCTTGTTTCCCATGGCGTTGGTTACAAGGTAAAATTGCCAACCGAGAGCTTGCATAATAAGCATGCGGCCCAGAGTGTAGATGGGTGTCTCCTCAAAGATGTCGTGATAGTCAGTGATGTGGGCAGATGATTCGGACGGCAGATTGTAGTCGGAGCGGGTGAGGGGCACAAAGTTCTCTTCGCGCTCGACGGACATGGTGGCTTTGTGGTGTGCGTGGTGAGAAGACCTCCAAGCGTAGTACGGGACGAGAATGAACTAGTAGATTCAATAAGACCAGTCGACTGAAAGGATGGAGAGGCGGCGCACCGTGTGGAGACTGAAACCGACGACGTGGTTGAACCACGAGTGTTTCGAGAGCGAGCCGTGACCGGCCTCATGAGCCATGCACCACCAGCCTGCGAGTATGATGCCCTGCCAGTGCCAGTAGAGCGCCCACAGAGCCCATTTGATGATAGTGCCAATGGTCGAAGAAACACCGCCTTGAACGAGCGATCTTACGGCGGGGTCGATCAAACAGCCAAGTTTATAGACAATGATGGCGCAGAAGACATCACGAGCGATGTAGAGAAGAGCCTTCCCGGTGCTCTTCTCGTGTAGATGCTTCGGAATGACGGAGTGGACTTCTGACAAGGCAACCTAAATCGACACCATGGACTTTGATCATGGCTTCGAAGAAACTGAAAATTCGCACCTTAGTTGGCCTGAACCGCGTCTCCAGCCGTTTCTTGTATTCAGGACTATCTTCGAAAAGCAAGAACATCTCTGAGATGGTATTGATTTACTAAGGAGGTAAGTTGTGCACGGATTGCAAAACCAATCTGAAAAATGGACGTCTTTAATGGGACAGGTGTCGAGATCTCAATAACCAGAGTTGGCCGTCACTGGCAGATATCCATTTGGCGTCCTGCAGCTTCAATCAAATAGAGTGCCACAGACGTTTGGCATGCCGGAAGGGTGCAAAAAAAACGCACGTGACTCCGGGCACGTCAGAACTGCCCAACCGCGTGCCGCTACGCGTACAGCTTGCGTACAGCTGCCCGGGTTTACTCGGGTTCAACTTCTCGTTGTCGATTCCTTCTAGGCTCCGCACTGACATGCCGACAAGTTCGCACTTGCGAATTGGCGTCTGTCTATCCTTGGCTACATTCCTTGAAATTTCGACAAGCGCGCCGCTCGCCTAGCGTAATGAACAGCCTCTGTTTGTTGAAGGACTCGGAGTGTCCGTTTCAAATTTATCATGTCGCCCTGGAGAAGACGCTAGAAAATCTGTTGACTAAATATATGGAACACGAGCTATGATGTATCCGGTGTACTCAAGGATGCGATCATTGAAATCCTATCCTCTGTTTGCGCTTGGCCAAAATCAATATAAGTGATCATTGGTATCGCTCGCTGACGCAATTCTGCTAGTTCATTCGATTGGAGAGCGGATCACTGGAGATGGACGGGGGAAGGGTGACAGCGTGCGCCCGAATTTCCCTTTGTTGTCTCTGCAATCTGATATCATCTGTCACTCAAGGCAATGTGACCGTCGCAATTTGTTAAGATATTGATTTTTCCGACTCTCTAAGCAGTTCGACATAAATATGAAGGTGTTTACAGCACTGACCGGCTCATTGCCCATTTTACACGGCTTTCGTTTCTGTTCACTTCTTGCTCTGATCTAGAGCTTCTACGGCATGGATACGACCACTAAGGAATACTGCGAGGATGTGCTCCCCGCCTACACTCCCATGCCTTGGTGCGCTCCTTTCTTTGTCATTAGTTTCCAGCTCTGTTGATGTTAGGACACTACCAGGTCGCTCAAGGAGATTAGGGCTGCCATTCCTGTGGAACTCTTTGTAAAAGACACCCCGAGAGGATTGCTCTACTTTGCTCGTGACGTCCTTCTGGCTGCCGTTGCATGGTCGCTGGCCACCGCTATCGATCCGTTTTTCAAGCACACGGTTACGCGTGAACATCTCACTCCCGTCGGCGCAGAGGTCGTTCGCTGGGCTGCGTGGGGCGTCTAGTAAGGTTTCTATTTCGACTTTGCGTGTCACACATCGCTAACTATTGTCCATTCAAAGCTGGTGGTTCCAGGGCCTCATCTTTACTGGCATTTGGGTTATCGGACACGAGGTTTGTCGTGATCGCACATATCATTTGCATCTCCTCCTAGCTTACAATTGCCCTTCAGTGCGGCCACGGCGCGTTTTCCGATTACAAGATCGTGAACGACACTATCGGCTTCGTGAGTCCTCTCTTCTGATCGAAATACTACCACCCTCTCACGGATTCGCGATCAGGTCTCCCACACATTCCTCTGGACGCCTTACTTTAGCTGGAAAATTTCGCATCATCGCCACCACAGCAACCATGCCTCAATGGAGCGCGACGAGGTCTACGTTCCCAAAACCCGCGAGGATCTCGGCATCCCTGACGAGACTAAAGGCGTCCACATCGATTACGACGAGATATTTGGTGATACGCCCATCTACACGCTCTACATGCTGATCCGACAGCAGGTCCTCGCATTCCCCGCCTACCTGCGTACGTCTCGGTATCTTCTTATCTCTATCACCCCCTCGCTGACCTTCGCCCTCATACAGTCTTCAACGTTTCTGGCCAGAAGGCATACCCCAAATGGACGAACCACTTCGATCGTGAGTTCCTCTCTGTCTCGCTTAAGATCCTGGTTCGAATTTATCCGTTCCCCTAGCGAACTCGTTCCTTTTCACCAGGGCCCAGCGCAACGCCGTCATCATATCCAACATCGGTATCGCCGCCATGGTCTGGGGCATAAGCTACGCCAGCTCCGTCTACGGCGCTGCCCAAGTCATCAAATACTACGGCATCCCCTGGCTCGAAGTCACCCACTGGTGTACGTGTTCTCCCCTTGCCGGCACATACCACACCAGCACGCTAACGACACCACACCTTAACAAGTCGTCATGATAACATACCTCCACCACACCGACCCCGAAATCCCGCACTACCGCGGCAAGGAGTGGAACTTCCAGCGCGGGGCTGCCGCCACCGTCGACCGCAACTTCTTGGGATGGCAGGGCCGCTTCTTCCTCCACGACGTCGCCCACTTCCACGTCATCCACCACGTGAGTCTTTTCCTCCCCCTCGCCCTGCGCGCCCTGCTCGTTTACGCAACGCCCAGTTCTTCCCAAAAATGCCATTCTGTGCGTCCTTCCCTCCCCCCTCCGCCCGCTATCATCCCATCCTCCCGATTCTAGTTTTATCAAGTTTATCTCATGTTTTGCCTTGGCCTTGCAGACCACGCACCTGAGGCCACCCAGCATCTCAAGGCGTTCATCGGCGACCACTACGCCTACTCCGAGAAACCCGCCTTCAAGGCTTTGTGGGACAACTACAACAACTGTCAGTTTGTCGAAAACGAGGGTAAGTTATTACGTGCTCCGCGAGTGTACTCATAGGTGGTCGAGATCCACTCACTCTGCTCTCTGCCAGGTGAGGTCCTATTCTACCGTGACAAGAAGGGCCGCGCACTGCGCCGGCCCGCCGACCAGTACCGCGTCAACGTTGTCGACCGTACCAAAGCCCAGTAGAGTCCGCTCATCTAGAAGATTTTACACATACGCAGCTATAACTAATCACACCGCAACGCGTTACACGTTAAATAATGCAGTTTCCCTTTGTTTTGTCGTGATCAGGCGGCCGTCTGGCATATGTAAGCTCTTTGAATGCAAGAGCAAGAACGAGCGTCTGTGTTTCGTCTGTTTTGAGAGGGTAATAAGGGACATGCGGGTGCCACGGGGGAGGCGCGTTCATCTGATTTATGCTTGATTAAAATGACGATGGCGCTTCACCGCTTCGTTGCTCGAGGTCCGGAACGCACTCGAGCATAAAACGAGCAAAAGCATGTGAGCAACTTGAAGCGAGCGACAAGCCGTGACAGTATGTGACGTTTGGTGAGCTGCACGCTCGTCTAACGTACCCAGATATATGGCTCAAGGGTAATGTAGCCCGTTGCGAGACGGACCGTGACCGAGCATCCAACCGCTCACCACGCGCTGCTGACGTTGATGCGTCCTTCGCGCCCATTGCAGACTGGAGACCACTGGAGGTTTTAGGCTGGAGACTGTACGAATGGACGCACTGGGGTTGCAATGTGCGTTAGTAGATTGATGCCGGCGATGCACAGTGGCACGCGTATCTTCGCCGTTCATCGTGTGGGACACAGGTGCGCATCTCCCAAGCGCGTCCTTCCACTTCTAGAGGGGCCTGTCTGGGACATGCATCCCATGCGCAGCAGCTGGAGAGGCGCATCGCATCGCCGAGACGAGAACTTGAAGTTCGTAATACCCCCCGTGCGGTTTTCCAGGTCAATACAAGGCAGGAAGGAATGAAAGCTCACCTGATCAACCTCTCCTCTCTGTATGACGCCGGCATGTCCCAGGTTATGAACGACTCGCAAACAACGCGTGCGCCCTCTTCAGGGGATTTAAAGATTTAAAGGACTTTATCATCGCTTCATTCGACGTCGGTGACAGTCGACCTCAATCGCACACACTGGCTGCTCGGCCGAGTCTCAATCTCAATCACAATCTCAATATCTATATTCCACTGAACAGGCTCTACACATGATTCAGATGTGACGTTGGGGATCTCACCCGTGCCGTGCCATATACATAAGCCCCTTGGGAGCTCGGCATGTCAATGGTCAATGATTCAGGTTTGCTGTTCTCCCGCAATGCAATGATGACGCCACGAGGACTTAGGCGTCCGAGGGGGGTGGGGGGCGGAGAGTCGACAGGTACGCGTTGAGCCTGCTGCAGCGTGCAGAATACCACCACGGTCCTACTCGTCTGGATTGGTGACAGACCTTCGAGCCATGTACCCAACTCCCCTATAGACTTTTGCCTCTCGCCGAGAAGGCAGGCAGTGGGATGCAGAATCCGTTGCATGATCGTCGAACGTGTGTATCTAGAACTGGGGAAGCTGCCGGAGCGTCTATTACATTGAAAATCGAAGCAGTGACTCCGTATGGGATGCGGGATAGAAGCCGTTTACAGCACCGTAAGAGAGAGAGAGAGAGTATCCATGATCCAGACAAGTACCATTAACAAGTTGCACAAAACAGGTCCGGGTCGTCGAAAGCGGTGGGAGAAAAACGTAGACGTAGAGGTAGACGTGAAGGATGTAGACGGAGGGGGGTGCGGGGATGCTACACAGTAAAAAGGATACACATCGTATAAGGGCAGGAGAGGGAGAGAAAGCAAGTAGAGTTCAAGAAGAGCAAGAAGATACGAAGAGAAGAGGAGAGAAGAGGAGGCCGTTGGTAGTGATACAGTCAGTTCAATGGGAGGCGTTACATGCTATAGTTCAAGTTCGATTTCAGTTTCGGTTTCGGTTCGTAATTCGTGTTCGCTTTGGGGGGGAGGGGGCATTTTAAGCAGCAGTAGCGTTGCGGCGCCATGAGCCCGTGCCTGTGGCACGGTCCTTGCTGGCCCATGCGCTCGTTGCCTGGGCACGGGTGCGGGTGCGGTGGGGAGGGGTGTAGACGGGGACTGTGGTGCGAACGGGGACTGGTGCGACACATGGGCGAGGGGCAGCACAGCCGCCGCCGCCGCCGCCGAGCATGACCCCACCGGTGAGAACGGTGCTCACGCCGCCTTGGTAAAGGTACTTGGTCGTCTGGGGTTTCGGTGCGGGTGCGAGTGCGGGCTTGGCTATGGAAGGGAGGGAGGAGATGGATGAGGCGGATGTGTGGGAAGAGCGGGAGGAGGAAGAGAATGTGGAGTCGGAGACTGTGGAGGAACGGGAGCTGGGGCGGGAGCTGGGCGGCGCGTCGTCAAACTCGCCGTCCGACAGGTCGGATTCCGGTTCCGAATCGGTCTCGGGAGAAACTGGGGCTTTGGAGACGAGAATGGACCTGGACACGTCCGAGGCGTCTTTCGCGACCCAGATGACTCCAACCTGGCCGGTGGATTTTTTGACAACGTAGACGCGGGTGGGCTCGATGAAAAGGTCAAAGGCGGCTCCACCGAGGGCACGAATCCAGTGTGCCCATTTAATACCGAATGCCACGCATGCGAGCTGGATGGGGAGGGGTGGGAGGGAAGTCGTCGTGAAAGACAGGCGTTCCATGAGATGGCTGCGGGGCGAAAGAGCGGATTGCAGGAAACCTTGCAAAGCAACGAGGGTGGTCGGAGAGTGGGTACCAAGGAGAACAAGGGGGCGAGCCAGGAAGATGGCCGCGGCTTCGAGAGCGGGAGAGGATGCGTTAGGAGACATGGTTGGTTTTCGAACTTTGCGTGAATTGAACGATCGACTGGCGATGCGTGGACGTGACGAATATTGCTGATTGGGATAGAAAATGTCAGTAGGTACTTGCTATACCAGATGTATGTGGAACTTACCTAATGAGTTATGGATACAGTGATGAGAGGAGATCAGAAAGTCTATGAGAGCGAGACGAGAGAGAGATGTTCAAAACGTGAACGAATCTGAGGAATGGATCAGACGATGAGCCTGCAGTTCCATGGTTTACTACGGGATATAAGTATGAGATGGAAGCCATGAAATACATTTCTGGCGGTCAATGGCCAGTGAATGGCACAGTGGCACAGCTCCCCCATTGTTAAACGAACAATGGCTGTTGTGGTTTGTTTGAACACAGACGCGATTGTTCGATCGACATGCGCTTGCAACCAACAACGCGATGGCTGCTGACTTTGTTCTCATTTGAGAAAGAAATCCTTGCGTGTGAAGAGTGTTTCGATGTTCTTACATGGGTGAGTACTACAGTTTTTCGCTGTTCAATTTCTGCTGAGTCTCGTTTAAATGATGTCGCAGATTTCCATCTTCCGTTCCGATCTGCGAACCATTGCGTTGAATAGTCGAATATCGCCAACATTTGCTGAGGACAGGCGCCTTCAGAAGGAACTGATTTCTGAGTCGACGCGGACTTGAGACCCGCTGCGAATACGCTGCTAAAAGCACCAGGTCGCCATGAACTCAAGAATAGTCCAGCCATCTTTTTTAAACCATATCAGAATGAGATATGTTCTGGTACGCCTCATGATCGTTACCTAGCTCTTACCGGCCACGAAATCGCACTCGCTGCTCTCATTCATCCTGCTCTCAATTCAGCTCACACATATCAACGTGGCTGGCACTTGTGCCTGATGTGATTTTCGCTTCCGACAGTCAAGAGGCAGCGAACTCGGATGATCAAAAAAACAAAATTCCGAGATGAGTTCTCATCTGACTATATCAAAATGGGCGTCAGCGTCGTAGCGCTGAGCTCCTCGCAGATTCCGAGTCTCCATCCTTCTCTCAGCCACCGGGTATTCCTGTTCCCGCTCTGCATCCTGTGTTCCCGTCGAGTCCCAATTCAGTCCTCCGGGAAAGGTTGGGGTACCATGATCACGTATACTACATTGCTTTGCTAGTCAGGCTCTCCAATGATGCGGCTGTGCATCTCGAACCAATGTACCCCGACATGTTGATTGGCGAGTCCTTCACTACATCATGATAAACTGCATCGTCGCGTTAGACTGCTGACGATCATCGACCGAATCAGAATGAAATATGTTCTGGTACGCCTCATGAGCGTTACCTAGCTTTTAAATTCATCGGCGAACGAAATCGCACTCGCACTCGCTACTCCCGTTCATTCTACTCTCTTTTCAACTCACAACCTATCAACATAAACGTAGCACGCGCGCACTTGTGCCTCTTCTGAATCCCTGACATGATTTTTTTTTTTCGTTTCCGGCAGCCGACAGGAAACCGACACGGGATGATGAAAAAATAATCTCCGACGTATGTTCTCATCTGATTATCTATCTATTTCTTGAAGGTTCGTGATAAGCATGATGTGCCCGGCATCGTAGTGATGAGGTCCTTGCGGATTCCGAGTCTCCGTCCTTCTCTCAGCCACTCCGACCATTTCTGCCTCGAGGCTCTGTATTCTGCTCTCCCCTCGGCGAGTCCCAATACAACCATCCGGGCAAGGTGGGTCTGATGCACTCGAACCAGTGTCCCGCGGCATGGTGATCGGCAAGTCCTCCAAATAATTAAGGCCTCTATATGAACCACTGCGTCATTAAGCAGCTGACCAAAATCCGCGCGGCGGCGGCGGCGGACGAGAAGATCATGCATGCCATGCTGTCTTGCTCTTTTTGCCGCGCAAAATGGCCCCGGAGTCCCTCGCGTATGGAGAAGCGGATGGCGAGGAAGGGGTCGAAGAAGAAGGGTTTGGAGATGGAGGGCTTACATAGTATACGTACCTTACGAGTAAATCTACGTAGATGTGGCCTTTGTATACCCTGCCGTACAAAGACGCTCGCATTGGCGGCTTTGCGCACTGTAGAGATAGGATGTGCTGTCAGGACCTCTGACTCTCGTTGTAATAGTTCTGCCACTCGAGATGTCCAAGCAGAGGTCAAAGTTTGCTATTCATCAGCGCCGGTGTCTTCCAGTTGTTGCTTGAGTTCCAAATAGCAGGTCACGGCGAATTTTCACCAGGAAGACTAAGACTGGATACAAGGAGACGACATACGCTGTTTCACCCCCCTTGTAGAGGCTGGGTCAAGGAGCATGCCTTGGGTGGAATTCACTATACTTATATAAAAACATCACATGCCTTTACTACTTCAAGCACCTGCTCTAGTCGCTCAGATAGCCGGAACCTAGTATCGTTCAAACATCAGACGTCAGTCCTAAGATCCACACAGATATTGACTGTCTTACATCAACCCAGAACCGAACGTCAGACTATCCACAATCCCTAGTCAGCAAGTCGATGGATCAGTACAGGAGGCGAAAAGAAAACTGACAGTCATATCCACTCCTACACAAACGACTTGAGAATGTCTCTTTCTCATTTGATTAGGGTACGACTCACCATTGTTGTAGTAATAGAGTTGGTTGCGGATCCAGTAGACGGCATCCTTGTAGTTCTGGATATCTTGCGTGTTCGGGTTCGAAAGACCGCTGAACCCAGATAAGCGCGCGAATCAGAAGGGGTAATAAATTAAATAGGATGAGCAAGGAGCCCGATACTGACGTAGCGCCGTTCCGGTGTCCAGCGAACCAGAGGCCTAAATTACAAACCGTTGAGGAACACGTCCCCCCATCATTTAAAAGTCCAGATTCAATACGTACCTTCGCCAAAGTGATTCTGCGATTCATGGCGGAGCTGGATGTCCAAGCACAGATTGCTGTTCAGCTCGGCTCCAGTGTTGTAGTCGTTCCTGCGATCGATCATGATGGAGATCGGGGAAAGGGCAATGTTTGACATGAAGAGATGATCCTTACGCCGACTTCCCGCTGTATCTGCTGACACTCTGGCGGAGCATGCCCCAGTTCTGCTTGAACACACCCTGAGGGTAGTAAATGAGCGTGCATCGACCGCGCTTGATCAAGTGAAGGCGAACACACGAAGTTGGCAGCATCACCCGATTTCCCATCACCGTAAGTATAGTCCGTCGACATCCGCTCCGTCCTTACGGGGCCCAAAGGATCATCAGTTCAACATCTGGGGCAGGGAGAGGCATTGAGGTACTCTTACTCTAGCATCGCGATAGCAAGGTCAAGTTCGTTGGCACCGCATGCTATGAGCTGCTTCTTCCTATTCCCAAGGCCGGAAATCGTGTACGAGCCGGTCGCTCCAAGTGTGCGTGGTTTGAGTGCCTCCGCCTCGAGAACGGGTGTGCAGATAACTAGAGCTGGGACGATGGCGAGGAGAGCGGTGTATGCTGAGAAACGCATTTTTGAGTTGGTACAGAGTATTAGGTTAGACTGGAGATCGTCCCCCGCGAGAGACTGCCCTACTTATAGTTGGTAAGGATGCAGTGACTGTCAATGGTTTATGTTCGGCTGAACCACATATGACCTTCCTTGATCAGCTGAGGGGTGGGCAAAGACGATCATCTGTGACACAATGCGCTGTGCGGAGTGGGTTAACGATTATTAGGGCAACGAATGCCGATGCTCGCAGCTCCGAAGTGTAGGCGAGTGGTGGCATCGAAGCATTGAGGGTGCAATGGGACGCGTGATTAATCTGACGTTGAGCTATTTTTGACACATCGTCGTCGGCAGCAGCCTAGATGGCGACTTCGATGAGGCGAAGTTTTACTGATAGGCAATGTGGCGGCTATGGGCAGAATAAAGACAGCATCGTCAGAGTCGCACCGTGAATAGCTGCGTGTGTGGAAAATATAAGATACCTGCAGCTTGGCTTATGGATTAACGGCTCGTTCGACGTTCGCGGACATTGAATATGTGCATCCCATACTTTTTCCGTCGAGGATCCGGGTGGTGCTCATGACCTCTTCTATCAAGCAGGAGCGACGGGAGGAAAAATCATTCAATCCATGGTTGATCCTTTGCTCGTCTCTAATCTGAATCATTTAAATGTGGACGACGATCACTTTAAAGCCTTCCCATGATTCGTTAGAATGCCTAAATACCTACCTTTGGAAATGCCCCGGGCGCCTTAACAAGTAAACATCGAATGACTGGAGTGTTACAAGCTGCACCCGACTGGAGCGACCCGGCAAGCATCAAGCTGCATTACGTAACCAACATAACGAAGCGCTTAGCGCGTCCAAAGCCTTGTTTCTTGCTTTCCTTGGCCTTTTCCCAACTTCTTCTTCTAGTGACATGCGAGGCAATCGTTCACTACATGTACCCGCACACTGGATTGAATATATACGAGACAACTGCTCATAAAAATCTTGCTCAACCAACAATCCCTCTCAGGTGGCAACCAAGTCATTGAAATCTTTATCCGTGTCTTATGCGGGGGGTCGACATCATTTGGAATCGCAAAGCTTTGCTCAGTATCCCGCACAATGTGCGCACTTACCTCTATTAAGTCCGACGAAAAGCCAGCTGACCCCCGAAACACATTCGGTCCGCCAACGTCAGACAAAGCGGCCCGGATGTGGCATTGTGGCAGCGACATTCAGCGGTCCGCAAAACGACGATAACGACGACATAACAAGTCGATTCGTCCTGAGGCCTGAAGGCTTGACCATCGTTTGAAAATGGCAAACTCTCCTCCGTCTATTCACATCGATCCAGCACGTATTATCGATGAGGTCGATCCCAGAATTTATTCAGGCTTCACGGAGCATATGGGAAGGTGCATCTATGGAGGATTATATGATCCAGGGAACGAGAACGGACTATCCGATCCTAATACGGGATTTCGGTTGGACGTGTTGGACGTCCTGAGAGATTTGAAGGTGCCTCTCGTGAGGTACCCTGGAGGGTAGGTGGTTGTTATTATACCAAGTGACCCATGGACTGACCCTCTGCGTATCAGGAATTTTGTAAGTAGCTATCGCTGGCAAGGTGCGTACTCCTACTGTCGGCGTTGGACACTTCCAATCTTCAAAATTAGATGGAATTGGACCGAAGGAGTCACGTCCACGGCGTCCAGAGCTTGCATGGCTGACCGAAGAGAGCAACCAGTTTGGAACTGGTACGAATCCAAGAAACGCGCCAAATTCTTCCTGCTCAAATTCTACAGATGAATTTATTTCATGGTGTCGGACTCTCGGGACAGAGCCCTTCATCTGCTTAAATATGGGGACCGGGACGCTGGAGGATGCACTTGCTTGGCTTGAATATTGCAATAGGTTTCGTCTGTTATACTTGGCAGTTCCACGTCCCCCACTGATTTTCTCTGTGAAGCTCAGCCAATACGTTCTACGCCAACCTTCGTCGAAAGAATGGACACAATGAACCATACGGCGTTAAAGTTCGTCCTTTCTCTCCTTTAAACTGTACTCGATCCGACTCTGGGCGTTCAG
Source organism: Tricholomella constricta (assembly GCA_013368375.1). Classification (NCBI taxonomy): domain Eukaryota; kingdom Fungi; phylum Basidiomycota; class Agaricomycetes; order Agaricales; family Lyophyllaceae; genus Tricholomella; species Tricholomella constricta. The sequence goes on from JAACJP010000074.1 coordinate 33,002, forward strand.
TATTGGGCTTTAGGTAACAACTTTCTTTGTTACCGTATTCTTTGACTCTGAAAGGGACCAATCGTATCATCAGGTAATGAAGTTTGGGGACCTTGGCAAGGTACACTTATTTTTTGACTATTAGTCAAAAGCGGATTCAACTGATTGCCCTTACAGTCGGTCAGATGGAATCTCAAGATTACGCGAAGAAGGCGTTCCAATGGGCCAAAGCTTTGAAGCTGCTTGATCCGAGTATCAAGCTGATCTCGTGTGGAGGTATGTTCAACTATCCTTGCAGTTCCGATGGCTTTTATTTCAGTGTATAGAGACTGGGTACGCAGACTGGGATAGAGTGACCTTGAAGAAGCTCGCGCCCCTTGTAGACTTTCATTCTGTCCATCGTACGTCGTGTTTTCCTGACGTCGTTCACATCACGGTTTGATCATTGCTTGCCCGTCAGAATACACTGTCAGTCAGGGCAAGCACTTGGTAAATGTTATGGGTCGTGCGTCGTGTGTCCTTTATTATGTTCTCGTCCTCCTTCTCATGAGGCGAAATGAATAGCTGCCGCTGCGGAAAAAGGGATAGAAATTACCCGATCCTTGATTGACCTTGCGAAGATCGAGAACGGCCTGAACAAGGACTTGACTGTGTATGTAGCCTCCTCTCTTTTTCTTTCCCTTGACAAAATTCTGTACATCTCTGGTACAGGTGTTTCGATGAATGGAATGTCTGGTACGTCGTTCCTTATCGAGCTTATATTGGATTCTTACGTCGCCGAATCAGGGACCCTGTTCGCGGTATGTAGTCACATAGACTTTCCGATATCAACGCGTCTCTGACTCGATCTCTCAGCCCCTGGCGAGAAAGGTGCCGAGGAACATTACGATTTATCAGATGCCTTGGGTAGGCCAGCCACTCCAGCTTATAATACCATCCTAATTTGTTGACCTGACTTCACTTAGCCGTGGCTGCCTGGTTGAACGTCTTCGTCAGGAAAGCCGATATTGTCAAGATTGCGTGTATCGCTCAGTAAGCTCCCTAAAAATGCTGTCTCGAGTTGAACTGACGTCCCGTAGATCAGTGAACGTGATCTCTCCCGTAAGCGTGTCGCCAGTTGCTTATTTCTGATGTCATTTTGAAATCGCCACAAGATCATCACCTCCTCGAAAGGCCTATTTCGACAGGTAATTCTTTCTATGATCGATCTTTCAGTGGAATCTGACGCAAATTATCGCAGACTACCTACTACCCTTTGCATATATTTTCTAACCTTATGCGCGGGTCGTCTCTTGACGTTCACGTTACGACGCCATCTGCAGATGCTGTTTACACTGGGCCTACAGTCCCAAATTTTGTTCACGACCTGACCGTCCACACTCCAGATTCTGCCAAATTGACAAAATATGTCGACGTCAGCGCTGTCCTCGCCTCAGACGCAGGTCGCCGAGAAATCCGAGTTGCTATCGTCAATCGCAGCGACACAAAGGCTTTCACCGTACCTCTGCTTTTCGGCCCCAATGCGAAGGTTGCCGATGACATCAGGGTTTACGAAGTCTGGAGCCCAGACTTGAAGGACGCGAACAGTTTCGAAGAAGAGAAGGTAAAGACTGTCGTTAAGGATGAGAAATTCACAGGGATGTACACTCTGAAAAAGCATTCCTTCCAAGGTGCGTTCGCTTGCGTCCTACTTGACGGTGACTGAGACGAACACCAATCTAGTATTGGTTTTCACTTTAGATCAGTGATCATATCGTAGCCATGACAGACAATGAAAGAATAAGCGTTGGCTTCTTATGCGGAGCTTCGGGCACATATTACTAGTTATGTGCTTCATGTTCACAATCCTGGCCTCAAACTCCACCCTCAGCGCGGTCGTTACCGCATACGGCGAAACCCCATGACGCTGGACTCGCTTGAGCGCGGCAACAAGCCTCCGCGGTCCGTGACTCCCGCCCACATTGGCGTTTCGCTGATATTTAAGAAAGAAGATCATAGAATGCCGCTTCGGCTGTCGAACTGACTCTTTTCTCATCAAAGGACAGTCGCAACATGCCTATCCCACCCAAGGTATACACTTGGCTTTGTGGTTTATTCGCAAGTTCGTCATTTCTTTCTTCTCTTTCATCCTTCTTAAAGCGTCTCGCGCGTAGGTTTGGGGAGCATCATCTTTGGATATGACTTGGGCGTTATCGCTGGGGTGCTACCAGCGCCAGATTTTATCGTATGTTGTTTCCTTCTCTTCTCTGTCGGCCTTCAAACGTGATGCTGAAGCGTGAATAAGCGGGTGATGGGAGCACGATACGAGAATCCGAATTTAGTGGGTCTTATTGCGAGTATATTCGGTGAGTGGTCGTGGTGGTCCCTACTTTACGCCTATCCTTAGATATCGCTCCAGTCCTAGGATGGTGAGTGACGTTCCCTGATCTGTAGGGTTCACTGAGATGCAACTACATTTCCAAGCTTTTTCGGAATGTTTCCCGTCGCGTATTGTGCAGATAGGTTCGGGAGGCGCATCACCATCCAGCTTGGGGCTGCTATATACATGTACATGCAATTTGAATAGCCACCCCAGGCTTATCTCACATAAAGTGTCACAGCCTAGGAGGTGCCCTGCAGACTGGAGCCCGCAACATGGACATGATGCTATCGGGACGCTTCTTCGCTGGTAATCGTATAAAGCTTTCTAGTCGACGAGAACATTGTATTGACGTGAATGCAAAGGCTTTGGCGTTGGAATCATGTCGGATCTGGCTCCCTTGTATCAGGTGCATGCAGTCAATTCTCGTTTCCGCTTTGTTGGACCTGACTTCGACTTAGGCTGAGATCGCTCATCCGAGTATTCGAGGGAGGCTTACAACTCTCCAACAAGTAAACTCCCATATCGCCTGCATCAGAATATTTACTTTCTGACTCCTTTGAACAGTTTATGCTCGGAATAGGAGGTATGCAACGTGATACTTGTACTGGCACCTCGCTGATGTTTGGTGTCAGCATTTATTGCATCCTGGGTCGTACGTACATGGTGTATTGTGATGATTGAGTACTAACGTATATCTAGACATATGGCACTTCTGCAGGCCTTAAAGGCTCAGAAGCGGAGTGGAGGATTCCTTTGGGCCTCCAGGTGATCAGACCACATAGCGGGCACGGTCCTGTCTAATCTTTAAAGCCAGATTCTCCCTGCATTACCTCTTATTTCGTTTATGCTCCTCTTGCCTGAATCGTACGCCGCCGTTTCGTCAATGCCAAACTCAAAATGACATTGTTTCAAGGCCTCGCTGGCTTGCAGAGAAGGGCAGAATGGACGAAGGTGCGCTATTCTTCGTCTCCTCGTTACAACCATAGTTGACGATGGGGGATCATTTCCAGCGCGGCAAACCCTTGCACGACTTCACGCCAATGCAGACGAGAATGATCAATTCGTCAATGCCCAAATCGAAGACATGAAAGCAGATATCGCCAAAAGCAAAGACATCGGAGAATCAAGGTTGATACCGGCGTCCTTTAACTTTTCTACTCGCTGATATGAGATACGTTTAGCTGGTCCGAGCTCTTCACCGTCCCCAGTAATCTCCGGCGCCTTAGTCTCGGGTCTGTGCCCCTTCAGCTTTCATTGTTACACATGACTTAAAGAAATGAAATAGTTACATCCTCCAGTTTTCTGTGCAAATGACAGGCGAGTTTTGAATCTCGAGTCGCAACCCCGAGTCTGACGCATTGAGCACAGGTGTCAGCGCCATTCAATACTATTCAACCACGGTGAGTAGGCTTATTTGGACGCCAGAGATTCCCGTGAGGCATGAGTTGATCTGCGGGATTCCAAGATTTTCACAACAGTAGGGTCGTTCATAATCCTGCGCTTGATATTAGTTCACTGTTTTGCCTGCTTAGATGGGTTTCACCTCGACTCGAATCCTTCTCTTTCAATCTATCAACAGTATCATTGCTCTGATTGGAGAAGCATGCTGCGTTATATGGATCGATCACACAGGCAGAAGGCGGCCTCTCATTATAGGGAACATCGCTTCTGGTCTCTCTTTCGTTGTCGGTGCAATTTTGATGGCACGGTATCCCGGGACGGTCAATAAGTAAGCCAAGGCTGCAGATGATATGTGCATTTCAGCGCGCTGACGCCGGTATCTGTAGTGATGCTGTAGGTGAACTTATATCGACACCTTGTGACCGAAGTAACCTATTTTCTATGGTCTGCCTTTTGAATAGGCGCATTACGTGAGTCTTTTATGTGAGATTTCCAATTAGTTTCTAATGGCTTTGTGGCAAACAGATCTTCATCAGTATGTTTGCAATTTTGCCATGAAGGCTCCACTGACAGTGTACCTCGTTACCTTTCAAAGTAACGTGGGTTGAGCAACGAGACATCCTTCATCCTGACCAGATCTAAACATTTGAATAGGACCTGGGTATTCAACTTCTTCTTCAGCGCTTGCATAGGACCTTTGTCCTGGGCCTATCCGGCAGAAATTTTCTCCACAAGGACACGAGCGAAGAGTACCGCGATTACGAGTTCTTCGTCTTGGATCTCAAATTTGTTGGTGTCATATACTGCGCCCGAGCTCTGAAACTCATCAGGGAACAGTTTCATCGCCCAGGTTACGCCCATAGCTTTCGGGGCAATTGGCTGGAAGTAAGTCCAAATGTCTGAATGGGTAAGTCAGGCCGTTAACGATGCCCGCAGGTACTGTAAGCCGTGTGAGAGGTTTTGAGAATGGGTTACTAACAATCAGCGTAAGACCTTGTGTTTGCGATTTGTGGGCATACAAAGTGAGCACGCCACGTCTTCCCAATGAATCGAGATCTGACCTATCATAAGCGCCCTATTTATCTGGGCCTTCTTCCCTGTAGGTTCGCACATCACCTTCAATTTCAGGCTCTGACACACACACACACTATAGGAGACTACTGGCCGCCGGCTTGAAGGTAAGCATTTGGATGCGCTATTCATAATTAGGTGCAGGACTTATGACTTGAACAGAAATGGACGCCCTCTTTGAAAACTCTCCATTGTTCGTTCCCCGATCGTTGTTCGCAAAGGTCAACGACCGTCGCGCGGCTGAACGCGAACTTCGGCAAGGTACGTCGTTGGAAATAGATGTCAGGGACGATACTAACGGGCATCAAAGGTACCTTCGTGCCCGGTAACCTCACCGAGGACGTTGCCAAAGAACAGCTTGATGACGCGGAAAAACTGACGACGAAGCATGACTAGATCATGGCAAATTCGAAGTTTTACCTTGTGAATTGGCACCTGGAGCAGCTGTTCAGCAGCCTTTCAGTCCATATTCTACACTCAGTCTCGACCCAGTTTCTCCGCATGTTTCTTGGATTGCACCGCATTACAAATAGTTCAATAAAGATTCGCATCTCCATCCAGGACCCCCCTATATGCAGATCGATGTTTGATCCAAAATCGCCAATTTTGGGAGTTTTTGTCGCACGAATTTTCGGCGTATTCGTCGCATAAAGATCAGGACACCCCTTTTTCGGCTATTTCCGTCAGCACAACCGATCCGACCTCTTTTGGGCCCACTTTTCGTCGCATCCTCATTGAAACCTCCGAATTCGCACATTTCATAGCATTAACTCGAAATAAGGAAGTAGTACATATTGCAATTGAATGTATTTTGGACGGTGGGAAAAAAGAGAGTCCGGTATCAACAAATATCAGCTTCCCAATGCGGAATAATAAAATTGATGATGGATGCCTTTTGGCTCAGAAGAGCTCAGACCACATCGCAAGGGACTCTTGGCTGCCTTGAATAGGCTTGAATGGGTTTAGAGTTTCTTCGAAATGGTGGACATCTAGTGAATGCTACAGTATACGACCACCACCATCCCCCAAAAAAATCGTCGCATAGGATCTGACCTCCCCCCCAACTCGGCCAAATCGTCGCATAAAAAATCAAACCTCCGCCCAAAAAGTTCGAGATCCGTCGCATAATAATCCGACATTGGGGCCCAAAAGGGGTCAAATTCGTCGCATAAAGATCAAACCTCTTATAGGGTATAGGGGGGTCCTCTCCATCCTGATGCCCTGGTTACCATGATTCAGTCTGCACCGATTGCACCCTCAAGTTCTTCAACCTTTTGACCCATTTAGTCCACCTATCTTCAAGAGGGCCTGGACGTATGCGCCGCGTGGTGGTATATTATCGCAGCTGATGCGTCTCTTTGCTACCGTTCAATACATCCCGCCAACCTCGTTGCGAGTCCCACTGCATTCACACCGACTGCTCCTAATGAGCTCTGGCGATTAATATTCCGCCTTGCGACGGTTTCACCGAATTCATCCCGCTTGTACGACGCCGAGTACTACCCGTTTCGCGATTCGACGTGGTATGACAACCAGGCTCCCGACGATACCCTCCTAGTCAATAGTTTCTGTGTGCAGGCAATGGAGGAGGTTGGGTATTGAATTTCTCTATGAGAACATGCAGGCATGTGCTCTCGCCAAACTATTTAATAACAAGAGCGAGGACGAATGTCGGAACATTGGTAGACTCGTCCGGCGACTAGAATTGCCGTCGCTTCCCCTTCCCAAATACATCACCTTCGCGGATATATTGAAGTTCTGCCCCCGCGTCATCGGCCTCGTCCAGCTACGTTGGTCGGGCAGAACCAATCAGAACCATGCTTTTTGGGGAGATCTCGCCCTTCCGTGCTCCCGCTCGCAGCTGGCAGCACTCCTTCCCATGTTACAGCGTATCGACTGGTGCACCTCTGGGAACGAGCCGGTCTACGAAAGTCACTGCGCCATTCTTTCCGGACTATTGCACGTCGCTCCGAAGCTTCGGTATCTTTCTATGCGGTCCAATATCGATCCTTTTCCCGGTCTATCGTACATCACCCTTCCGTCACTCATAACTTTGCGAATCGAGGGAAAATTGGGAATGTATGGGCTGAGCACGCCCAACCTCACGCATTTCATCGTTGACCACGTCCAGGTCGTCTCAGACGACTGTTTGTTAAGACGGGTACCCAAGCTGCGAACACTCCAGTTGTGCGGGCTCAACGACGGCTATCAATTCGACGTATTTCGCCTGTCGCCTCAATTGACTGAGTTTTGCTGCTCCGTTCATCGCGAGACAACCATCGTACTCGGATGCCTCCATTCTGGAGTGCGAACCATACGACTTTATTGCGCTCGCGATCCAGACCGGCGAACTGTGGCAGGCTTCGAGAAAAAGTCGATCTTGCTCTACAACAGCACGTCATGTCCAGCGCTCGAGAGGATAGTTCTTCATGGAGAAGGCTCGGATACGTTCAAGCAACGCTCAGAATTTCGATTATTTCGGCTTCGAATTCTTGACCGTGGATGTAGGATGGAATACCCTGGCGGCGAAAGGCTCGCATAGCCGCGGCTGAGCCTCTTTCGTTCTCGTAAACATTGTGCCACACTGGAGGCAAACTTTGATATTTTCAGTCAAAAGATCAAAAAAGAATGCTGTAAATATTCCAAGAAAGTTTAAAGCTTTAGTTTATTTTTTTGAGAGAAAATAATGAACAATTATTGAATGGGGGCATAGAATAAGGATTAGACATTGTTGGCGACAATGCGAAACAGAAACCATGCCACAAGTGATTGCATAACATTTTGATCCCTTTCATGACATGTTTTGAATCATTTGAACAAACATATGGAATAAAGGTTTTGATCAATTTTTAAACCTTTCTGTCCACAAGATCATAGGGAGATTGTTCATTGGCTATTCGACATTTTTTTGGTATCCTTTAGGACATTCTCTCGATATTGTTTCCGTATAGAGGTCAAAAATGTAAAAACAAAATTGAAAGCCAGGGTTAAATATTGTTTCGATATTTTCCTCTATTCCTTTTGAACATTGTCACGAAAAAGGGTTTGAAAAGATCGAAGCTCAGGTGTCACACTTTTTCCATGACAATGAGAGTCGAAATATCGAGAAAGAATCGTTTGCCCGATCATCATCATTTTTACCAAAAATATTGAAGCAGAATTCAAAACAAATTGTTTGCTTATACATCGATATGTTGACTGGAAATATCGAAATGATACCCAAACATAATCGATTCCACATCCAGTTACAGCACGTGCCCGTAAGCGCCGACACGATGAGACCGTCCAGCGGCGGCAACAGTAACAGAGGCTATAGATACAGTATATACCATGACGGCGTCCTCGAGCGGCGGCGGTGCGGGAGCGCTAACGACGGGGGGCGGCGTTAGGTCGACATTCATTGGTTTTTGTTCAGCGCTACGTCCACTGTGTCTAGATTTATCATGAGAAGGACGGAAAAAAAATGAACTGGAACACACCAGGTATGTACATGTCAGATGGCAGTATAGTAACGTCTGTACATTATGGAGAGCAATCTACGTGATAGATAAGTCGCGGATCGTGAGGGTTGTGCCGGGGAAACGAGAAGTTTACCTGCTCAGCCATAATATCAGTGATCTCTCCGCTGTCAGTCTTCCTGTGAAGAGTCAGTCTGCTCTTGCTGCGCAGCTAGGCATCTGCGTTCAGGACGATGGTGCCGATCCGCCATGAAAAACGACATCGCAGTCCGACAGGTACAGCCTTGGGCGGCTGCTTGTCCTCCCCTTCCGGAATTGCGAGCGTCTCTACGACCGCGAGTCCCAGCCCTATCGAATCGCAGAGGAGAATTTTTCTATGGGCTGTCAAGCTGCGGCGGAAGCGTGAACATACTGAATTGAGCAGTCACCGCAAAAAGGGGTGTAGAATCAAAGGAGTCGCTGGCCGCGGAAACGCAAACTATCTACTTGAGTAGTTAGATGATATCCCGAATAGTCAGCACTTTTTACTCAATCTTCTCAGCCATCACCCTTTTTTGAGCCGTTACCATAAAATAAGGCTCGCTCTGTCATAACCAGAATGCGGGGGAGAGATCAAAAAATGATATGAACATTATAACATGAGAGTTTAGTTAGTGAGAGGCTCGGAAATCCGAACCTCCGTACAAAGGTTGTCGTTAAAAGAGGGACCCGAACCCATTGCGGGCAGAGCTTGAGGGGATCGCTTGCCTCTGAACAATTTACCAGATATGGCCATGTGTCGACGCATTGCCTAATTCGGCGACGCCTTCATGAACGTGCATCTCAAGTTGCAGCGCACCGCTGAGCTTGACCTCTAGATAGAAGAGTTACTTCCAGTCTCTATGGATGGACGAATGAATAAATCACCCGCAGCGGATCCTTCTTCATCGTCATCCTCCTCGTCCTCGCCGGCATGACCGAATGTGGCGTCTGAAAAACTGAACGCCTTGCGCCGGATTTCACATGATAAGTAAGACACGTCATGTCCCAAATTGACCTTCCAGTCGTTCTCCGACTGCTTGGGCGTGATGAGGAGCTCGTCCGCGCGTGTGCGCTACATCATCGTCAGCCTAGACGGGACCACACAACAACTCGATGATACACACCTTGACCGCCTCCTCCCCAAGCGGCTTGCAGCACCACTGCGGCTTGAGCACAGGCTCGATGGGGTCGATTTACTATAAGCATATCACATCATCAGCCCATCCAACTACGCCGCACCTGGACACACACCTGCAAATCGGGATCTGCATTGGATTATCCTTGGTCTCGACATACCACCCTCCCTTCTTCAATGTCTTCACCACCTCCACTCTAGCATGGAACCTCTTCCACTTCCAGGGCCCCGTATTCGCATTGAACGTCCAAGGTGTTCACAACCTCCAGGTTGTGCCTGACGCCGACCTCGTAGTCGTTCGGGTCGTGCGCGGGCGTGATCTTGACCGCGCCCGCTCCATGTCGACGGCGACGGCGTCCTTGAGGATCGGGAGGCGGTGCTCGAGAGAGGGGTAGACTGTCGGATACGATGCGATGCAGTGAGTGGGCACGTACGCGTAGTAAGAGACAACACGTATCGTGTACCTAGGATCGTCGGGGTGCACAGCAATGGCAGCATCACCGAGCATTGTTTCTGGACGGATGGCAGCGACCACGATGCGCTCATCTGCGCCGTCATCGCGTCAGCACCACGGGCACATGTAACTGAAACCAGATCCACGTACCCGAACCCTCAATGACATACGCAAAACTGGTAATTACTCCAAACTCAAACTTTTCCTTGGGATCGTAGCCGGGCACGGGGAGGAAGGTCCTGTCGGTGAGCTCCTTCTGCTCGACCTGTGCAGGGGGGCATTAGAGTTAGAGTTAGGCTGCCCATGGCGGAGGGCACGAACCTCGAGGTTGGAGAGGGTGGTATTGAGCTTGACATACCAGTTGACGAGGCGAATGGCGCGGTAGATGATGCCGTCCTCGTGTAGTTTGCAAAAGGTTTCAGTGACGGCGCGGGAGAGGTTCTGTAATGGATGGATGGATAATGGTGTGTAATCAGTCGCCGAAAAAGGAAGAAGGTGAGACAATCGACGCGGTCTTGCCAGAAGTTTTATACAAGCGCTTCCCGACGACGCTCTGGGTGGATATACCGGCGTGGCACCAGCGCACGAGAGAATCAGGGACAGCGACGGTCAAGCCATATCCGAAGTGAAGGCCGCCAGTAACGTTGGGCGGGGCGACTAGATAACAAAGGTACCGCGAGGCTGGTTATTCCTGGTGGGAAAGTACTTTTGGGTGCTCTCGGGGATTACCATTTATGGAAAGGGGTCGACGCCTTTCCTATCCTGGCGGTATGATACGGAATCAACGAAATGTTTTTCGGCCCGCCAGACCGAGCGGCGTGATGTCAATGGGAGCAATCGTCGGTCAGATTTTATGGCCAGATCGTCGCGGTATGGGTGTTTTGTTAGGCGAGCCAGAATGTAGGATGAGTAGATAACACCACCTTTGAAGCAAGAATGGCCGCCGGCTACCATCCCATCGCCATCGAGGCCGCGAAGAAGGTGAGACAATCTCAACGCCGAAGTGACCCTTATTAGGGAAGGTGTCGACACATTGCCTTATTGGTCGGGCTCGTGATCAATTCACATGGCAGCGAGACGGAAAAGGATTGGGCGGTGGTAATCCTGCCGTCCTTGGGCCGTCATGGGAGGTGATAGAACATGAACCCAATGAGTCACAGTTCATTAGGTCTCCGGACCCCATATTAGACAGCCATATTGATGCTATTTATCCTCTCGATTATCCGGAACAATTTACATGGGTAGACTATAGATTTAAGTGGGATGGCCCGAACATTTCCTCAAGGACAGGATGGTTATACGATAAGGGCAAAGTCCTTCCATTCACCACGTCTTGATATTGCCTCCTGACCCTAGGGATCAAATTATTTAACGATACGAAAATTAATTTAGAAGTATTGACAAACCTCATTATGTTGTTCGAAAACGTTAGCTCAACGGGTGGCTGAATATCCAGTCCTTCAAGCGTTCGTTGGCCTTGGCCAGCGAGCCACGCCGCATCATAAAAGTTTCGCGGGAGGCCAGGAACAGCATCAGTGTAGATGTGGTCGGGGCGGGTGGCGACTACTCGAGCGTGAGGGAACCTACCAGGATCAGGACGATTGGCGCCGTTGAACCGTTTGCGCAGATGGAGTTTGTCAAACGTGCGGAGCCAATCATCGACTTCAGGACTGCGCCAGCACATCTTCGTGACGACGTAACGACGATTGCCTTGAGAATCATAATCCGTTTCGTCCCCGCTCATAGCCTGTGCTGTCAGCCGTGCCCAGGTACCAATATGGCAAGCAAGGGAAGGATCTCCCTGGAACGTCAGGAATGTTTCCCGGCGGCGCCGGAAAAGCTGACAGAGGAATGAGTTGATACTCGTTGGCACTTGCGACAGCACTCACCCCGCGCCTCCGACCAAACCGTACTTCTAATGTCTCACGATCTTCATCGTCTTGAGTGCGTGGCGTTATAGTCCTCTTGTACGTGTTCTTCAGTTGAATCAGATGGGTCTTGAAGGCGTCTTCTAGAGTGCGTTTATCGGTACATGCGTACTCCCCAAGACTGACGAAACCTTCCGCGAAGACTTCCGCTGCGCGTAAGTTCCAAGATGAGTTACGCTTCCCATTTAGGTCCAGAAGGAAGCTCTGAAGCGAAGGTCCATGTGCGTCATTCATTGTCCGTTCAAATTTGAGCACGTCGTCCGGTGTAGCGGAAGTGATCGGTGAATGCTTGCGTCTCCGCTTCATGAGCAAGAGGGCATATTCGCGTACGTTGCTCTATCAGACATTGAGTGACATGATCGAGATTAAATTAAGAGGACTTACCTGGAGCTCGATTGTTTCGGCTGACCGATGGTTAATGGTTGGGCCAAGAGACGAGGAACGACGTCGCCCAGATTTTTTCGCTTTTGAGCAACTCGGCGAGGATGTGCATGGTGGTTCCCGCTTCTTGATGGCGCGGAGAACGACTGCTACATCATGTTTTGAAGCAGGGATTTCATGAGGCTGATGCCAATAGTTAGATACACCGCTCATAGGACTGGGGAGGCACGTACATTCTTACTGGCAAAATAGTTGGTATAGAATCCATCCTGCTTAACAGTCAGAGAATTCATATATATAAAAAACGATACGCACTATTACAGGATCATCAAAGATGACAGAGCTCTTCCTTCCTAGCCATCCATGAGAGTCGAATTCCTCTGTATCGCCATCAAAACCACCATCCGTGTCTTCATCAATATCCATGTTGTCCGAGGAAGGTTCAGCAGCATTTCGTCTGTAGCGAGCAACACGGGGCGCATCGACTATGTCGGACCAGGCAAACGGATTGCCACCCGTATCTGCGCTGAGGTGAGGGGAAATTTGCCTTGGACCTTGCCGCGAGATGTCAGATAATCTGAGGCATAAAAAGGAGGGCAGTAGTTCTTACCGGCCCCTTTCGGCTCGTCATCATCGTCGCTGTCCGAACTATCATCGTCACCTCCAAAATTGTAAAACCCTCCCTCTGACGTGTCTTGGCGCGCCTTCCATTGATACTCCTCCATAAGTTGGTCATCATCACTACCACTGGAGCTCTCCTCCATGTCATAGTCATCGTCGAGCGGCACCATTGTATGTGATCGCAGAGGAATAATAGCAGCTGTGATCAACCCTTTCGGCTTGTCATCATCGTCGTCCGTCGTAAGATCATCGACATCTCCGAAATCGAAAATCTCTCCCTCTGACGTGTCTTCGCGTGCCTTCCATTTAGCCTTGCACGCTCGCGTGAATCTCGTGTGATCTTCCTCCATGACTTGGTCATCATCACCACTATCAGTGTCATAGTCACCATCTTTGTTGGAGCCTGAGTTTTCGTTTGTGGCTCTAGATAGAGACACTTGAGCAGGCATCGGCAGCTCAGAGCCTTCGTTATTAGCAGTGCCGAAGTCGTTGGGAGCCTGGAACGACGCAGAAGGGGAGCAGGATGATGCGTCATGAATCCTCGTGTTCGTATGGAATGGGCTGGTGGCACAGGTGAAGGATGTGTCAAGGGGTCGCATTGTAGAGTCCGCCTCGTTCACGTTTGGAAGCTCAGCAGAGGCCGATCGCTCAGGGGCAAAGGAAAACGACGCGTCGCGGAAGAGCTTTGCTACGCTGGGCATCTTCGTTTCAGATGCAAAGCAGAATGAAGTTTCTCGAAATATCGCAGTCGGCGTCTCTGTGCGATTGTTTGAACGTCTTTGGGGGGGGATCGCTCGCCGGGGTGATGGGTGTGGGTGGTGTTCTCATTCTCGAATCCTCTTCGCTTGCATTCGCGGGATCGACAGACGCCTCGGTTGACCCAACGCCAAAGCAAAACGATTCGTCGCGGATTACCTTGGCCAGCTTTTCTGTGTCATCACTGGGCACGTTCGTGGGGACGGAGGATGTGGGCATGGAGGCTTCGGGGATGGTTTGGGAGGCGGGTGCGCTACCTGGCATAGTGGTCCGAGAGCCAGGATCATCGTCTGCGACAGTCGGCTGGGACCTGTGGACGTCACCTGGGGCGCCTGCCTGACACATCCGCACCTCGCCAGAGGCGGCGGCTTGAGGTATCAAAGCACACGGGGAGATGATTCCTGTGTCAGCGCTAACTTGGAACAAGGACGCGGTGCTTTGGGTGCTGGTTTGGGAGCCAGGAATATTCTCTGCGACAATCGGTTGGCACATGGGAACGTCACCTGTGACGGTGGTCAATTGCATGGGTGCGTCGCTTGGGGCGGTGCGCTGGGGCATTGAGATGTCACCCAGAACTGAAGTTGTAGACACGCGTACATTGTCTCCGATGGTAATATGGGGAATACACGCGTCATTTAGCGTCGCGGAGGCGGAGGATATGGGCATCGTGATTTCGGTGATGGTTTGAGGGGCCGGCGCGCTACCTTTCACAGTGGTTCGGGAATCAGGACTATCACCTGCGACAGTCGACTGGGGCCTGTGGACGTCACCTGGGGCGCCTGCCTGACACATTGGCGCCTCGCCAGAGGCGGCGGCTTGAGGTACCAAAGCACGCGGGGAGGTAATTGCTGTGTCAGCTACAACGATGGCTTGGGCCGAAGATGCATCATCCGGGATGATAGGAGCTCTACGTATGTTGAAGGCCGTGTTCGAACCCGACTCGGCATTCCCTATAATAGATGGATTTTTTTATAGCGGATCAATCAATACCTGGTACAGAAAACCCACATTGAACAGAATGGTTTCCGGCAAGTCGAAGTGTATACTTCAGACGCACACTGGCCTGGGAGAATGAGTTAAAACAAGAAACTTGCAAATGACTGTGAAAGCTACCTCTCCAGGATCACTGGAGGAAAAGTCCCCTGTCGTATCTTTGAGTTTCTTTGGAGGCGGCTCTCCCCTTTCAGGTGGCTGACTTTGCTCTCCAATTGGCGAGGTAGTGCTTCGGGGAGGTGAGAGCTCCCGATAACGTTTACTTCCTCTTTTTCGTGACCCCTGAATAAGAGGCTGACCTACCGATGAGCTCCCTTCAGCCCTGGGGCCCTCGTCTTCCGTGAGCTCAGAGGACTGCATGTCCATATCCATGTCCATATCCATGTCCATGTCCATATCATGAAAGGCTCCCGTGTTGTCTTGAATTTGAGTAGTCTCGACCGTATCGGGATTGGGTGCACCAATCTACTAATCTCATCAGAGGCTCTCCTCACTGCAGAAAGATAAACCGACCGTTCGTTGGTCGCGTTTTCCGAGTTGAGCTACTCATCATGGCGAGTGATGGCCATTCGTTGGGCATTTGGGCGAGGTTGGATGAGCGTGGTAGAAGAGTAGACAGAGCGTTGGGACAAGGTGGCATTGCTTCGCTCGTTATATCTATATTCAGGTATTCATGCGATGTCTTTGTGATATTTCTCCGCGCTCACCTTTGTCTCGTTATGCCACCACACCGAGGCTCATCAATCCGTTCATTGTCGAAATCACGACTTGAGCACGTGGGCCTCGGCACGGAGGTCGATAGCGTTGCTTGGCGTCGTCGCGGAAATTTGCCGTCGCAGGCTTGCGGGTGGTTTCGCTTTTTATATTGGGAGTCGGAGTCAGTGTGATTCTGATTTTGTGGGTGTGAAAGTAGACCACATACCATGTCCTCTTTACACCTTGGGCAGCGCGTTAACATTGAGAAGGTTCTGCGCTGTAGTTGTGGGACGGGTAATCCTTCATGATCAATGCTCTGACTAGATGTGGGACGGGTAATCCTTCATGATCAATGCTCTGACTAGATGTGGGACGGGTAATCCTTCATGATCAATGCTCTGACACACTAAGGTATTTAAATTCCGTAACTCAGCCTATCTAATTACAGCATGACACGGCTCACAAAAAGAAAACAGAGAAGACAACTACTAGGTGATGACAGCCAAGGTTTTTGTAGGAAATTGTATTCTTTCCTTTGGGTCGCGCTTTCCGTGACGATTGCGTACAACACAATCAGTAGCTCCGACACTGACGACACAATATTCCGTTGCCCCCGAGCTATCACCACCGAGGACAATCACGTTTTGACCTTTTACACTTGGCACCACGGGTTGGACGTATTTCTCCGGAACCAGGAGCGTCGAGTGCACTCCGAGCACAATCTTGGCCAAAGATGCCTCGGTTCCAACCCAAAGTCCGAATTTACCTTCGTAGTCTCCATGGCTCCAGCCTGGGTCACGAAGGACGGCTTTGGTATCCTTGAACTGAACCTTGATTCGTTTTCCTGCGAGAAAGGGTGATTCCATCCACGGGTTGTAGGCTATACATACGACAGGCACAAAACTGGTCAATGTTCCTCAGTGATATATATCCAGAAGAAACTTACGGAACGCAGAAAGGGAGTTCGGGGTCCGAGAAGAGGGGTTCCAAGCTGGGCTAAATGACACACTGGAGGCGGGAGGAAGAGGCGTTGACGGCGTCAAAGGAAGGGCCGATGGTCCAATGTCCATCCTTTCACCAGACCCTAAAAATGAGCTGGAAGGTTTAGGTTTCGTGAAGGAGTTAGTCTGCGTGGAGCCTAACAGAGTCAGGTCAGGATCATCCCTAGATAAGAGCTAAATGAGTCCGTTCAAGTTTGTGAAATAATAATGATACGTACAGTAAGGCTAAATTCGATTGATGCAGATGCTCCCGTCGCATTGTCGCCTGAATTTCAACCACAAAAACGTTACCGGATTCGGTCGACTTTATAATCCCTGTATAGTCCTTCCATCTACCGTGACCGATGATCCGAACTTGTCGTCCAATGTTGGGATCGATTTCCCGGCGGAGAATTTGTACCTCGTGATTCGGTCTACGATGATTGAAACTCGACTCTGAAAAATTGACGGAGTGAGAAGGAACAACCACCTGGCTCGACATCAATACCCTGGTTGTGAATGACATACGAGAGAGCCCACCTCCTGCGCAGTTTGGTGACTGTAGACTACAAGCGTGTCTTGAATATTTGATATGACCCACCCATCAACGCCCACGTGGGGTCCGGCTGCGATGATGACTTCGTCCCCGATTGTGACCTTCTTTCGCAGCGAGTCGACGGGCAACGTGAGCTGCATATTGTCAGATGATAAACGGACGACAGCCTCCTCGTCAATAATGCTTTCGACTATACCCGAGGCACCTTGAGCTTGTCCTGTCACTACCCTGACGGGATCACCTGAACACAGGCGACGCGCTGCCATGATTTCCAACGTGTGTGCTAAAAACTCCTCAGGAATAGACTTTGAGTGTCTGAAGAGCGCTATTTCGTCGAGCGACGGGATAGCTGCGTCGGGGTGGAAGTCATCCGTCTCTAAGCATAAATATCCATCGAGGAAGAGGTTGCCCCTGAAAACAAAAGCTTGGTTTCGAGTTTCGACGGACTCATGTCCCCAAATCTTTTTTATTTTGTCGGCATCGAAGAGGGCTTGCTGGGGACGGGTAGTACTTCGTGGAAGACTGCTGGTACGTCTCCGTTTTCCAGGGGTAGACTTCCGGCGCTGAAAATTGATGCGAGGGACAACTATGACGTCCGCCCCCAGGTGCCGTAGCCTTTGACGAAAGCCAGATCGCCGCGGTATGGGTACTTTGTTAGGCGAAGCCAGGATGGACTGGAGGGTGAGTATGAAACACTTTCTTTGAGCCAAGACGGCCCATCTTCTGGTTCAACGACGTGTACCTGTTTGCAAAAAACATTAGCAACACCTAGACACAACTCCTGAACATCGCTGGCTTTGGTCGCTTCCACGACAATCCAACCAGGCCGAGAGGCTCGACCAATGATAGACTGAATCGGCCAGCGAGACACGTCGCCAGACATAATTTTTGTCATCAAGACGAAAGCCACAGACTCCTCACACCCGGGCTGGGTTGCTGTCAGTATCGATTGCGTTGAATTGGTGGTGTCACTCACTTTCACGGCAACCCTCCACAGATGCGGGTTACCAACAACAAAAGGCAAATCATGAGGAGGAGGAGAATATTGCAAATCATTAGTGCGCCCTCGCGCACGCGCGCGATCAAGCAAGGAATCCCATCCATCCTCTTGAGCACGGGTGTTTTCAAGCAAAAGAAGATGGTGCGAACGCGTCCGGTCCAGGGGATAGGTTCGTCGTCATCATCTTCATCATCATCTTGGATGAAACCATCTAGATGGGGCAGTCAATTCGAGAATATATCACAAATATTAAATCCACGAACCATCTTCATCGCCATCGTCCTCATCCTCGCTGACATCGTCGACGGTCGCTTCTAAACTCAAAAACATCCGAGCATCCTGCGCCTAACAAATAATATGTAAGATTTAACTTGATCACGAGTTACAGGTTCATCTTCGTACCTCCATTCGAGACCGCTTGGTTGGCATCTTAGAAGATTTCTACGACGCAGGTGTCAGGTGGGCCTTGCAGATAGCTGACGAGAATTTTTGTCTACCTTACATTGGAAGTTTCATTCGCATCATTGTTATTGTCCATATTTCGACTATTATGATGTATGTAGTTAGACTAATGCTATGACAAACCCGCCCAGCAGCGGCAAGAGGTGGGGACGACGGAGGTGAACGGGGAACAAGTTGGGGAAAAGTTGTTTAGATTTGTGGTCCCAGATTATAACGGGCGGGTAACTTTAGGGCAGGCGTAAATCCAATTTAGGGCAGGCTTAAATAAAGCCTGCCCTAAACTCACGCGCCCGTTATAATCTGGCACCACAAGTCTAAACAACTTTTCCCAACTTGATCCCGTCCCACCACCACCGTTCCGTATGAAGACTGTAGATTAGAATTATCGTAGCTGATTATTTGAATTGAACAACCTTTTCTGAATTGCACTACAAAGCGGTCATGTCGGTGACTGTTGTACCGCACGCACTAGGGAGCAACCTCGCCCGGCAATGCGCCACAGCAAAGGCTAAGTGTTTGATAAAATTATTCTGAACTAATCAACGTCGCTAACATTTTTTGGCTGGCAGACGATTCGGGCCGACATGCAAACTCATACTTCGAGACGACAACAAGGGTGTGCTATACAGGAACGATCCCGGGCCTCGCTGCTGGTGGAGGACGTCATGTCGCGACACACGCCGCAGTTGCAATCAATAGTTACTCCAAATCGGCGGGCTTACAGAGGGCCGTTTGACCAGATCCTGGACTAAGGTTCTTCAAGGTGCGGAACCTTTTCTCAATTTTGATCGTCGCATGTCAAAACTTACCAGAGTCTACAGACACATTCATCCGCTTCTTCGACACTGGTAAGCTGTCGTTCGCCACTACCACGAGCATCACCCTTGGGGTGTTCGTCGCGTTCTGCGCATCCCGTTTTCCCTGCTCACCATCGCGCATGTCTGCCTATTCTGATCGTCATCCGCAGATCCCTGTTGATAAGCCGAGTTTCTCTCAACTGTTCGCATCGAGGAAAGTACTTCACGCCGCAGATGCCGATGGGTCAAAGCTCAGGTCCAACGACGACTTCCAAATCGCCGACGGCAGCCCGAAACTCGGACGTTGCCATCGTCCCTGTAAGCCCCAGTCCGTCACCGCCGCTGACCGACGCCCCGACCCCGACTTCCTTCGATTCTCCCAATCTCAATCCCAAGAGCGTACGTCTGTGACTTGATCCTAAGCCAGACTCGCTTACTCTCACTTCATGTTTCAGCTAAAAAAGAGCAAAAGGAAGCAAAGCTCGCCGCCAAGGACCCGCCGCGGACAAGAAACCAAAGGCCGAAAAGGCAAAGAAGGATGATGCTCCCGATCTCCCCTTCGTCGACCTCGCCCCCAAGGGCCAAAAAAGGGTCCGTCAACTCGCACGTTGCCCCCTCCCCTACTTATACACTTATACACCTATCCCACAGCCCTGAGCGTACCACCAGTCGTACCAGGCGGCCTCGATGGCGATGGGATGGTAAGCCGGCGGCCATTCTTGCTTCAAAGGTGGTGTTATCTACTCATCCTACATTCTGGCTCGCCTAACAAAACACCCATACCGCGACGATCTGGCCATAAAATCTGACCGACGATTGCTCCCATTGACATCACGCCGCTCGGTCTGGCGGGCCGAAAAACATTTCGTTGATTCCGTATCATACCGCCAGGATAGGAAAGGCGTCGACCCCTTTCCATAAATGGTAATCCCCGAGAGCACCCAAAAGTACTTTCCCACCAGGAATAACCAGCCTCGCGGTACCTTTGTTATCTAGTCGCCCCGCCCAACGTTACTGGCGGCCTTCACTTCGGATATGGCTTGACCGTCGCTGTCCCTGATTCTCTCGTGCGCTGGTGCCACGCCGGTATATCCACCCAGAGCGTCGTCGGGAAGCGCTTGTATAAAACTTCTGGCAAGACCGCGTCTTGATCACGAGCCCGATCCCCGGATAAGGCTGTCGACACCTTCCCCAATATGGGTTATTTCGGCGTCCCCTTTCGCCTTTCCAAAGTTTACGGCGGTCTTTTTTCTTTACGCAAAAGGCAGTGGCAACTCTTCGAACAACGATCGCGCGATAATCTAGGCCTCGAAGTTACGTGTATTTTACTAACTATGATGTAAGGGTTTCGAAGAATTTGAACTATGACTTGTCCCCATACACCCCGATCCTATATATGCACGTTGTTGGTGCACCCCAGTTACTCATTATCTCCACAACAATAGTATCCAATGGTAAGGTGGTGTTTCTGGAAGGTAACCCAAATCTTTGGTAATTTGAAGTCGGCGAAAGAGTGAAGGTGAACTGAGTCAATGGGAAAAGCATTGCTTCCTGCCAGTCCGGCCTTGTGGACAGTTTCTTTAACCCGAAGAAATCCAGGGCCCGCATCGCTGGGACAGTAGGCTGGGGGAATCTCGTCATACTTTCTTTAGAGAAGAAGCCCCATATCGTGATGTTCTGTGGCGCCTGCTGAGCAGCAAGAGGAGATAACAGGTCTCGAACAGGATAGTAAAAAGCGATGTCGGATATGTGGACTGGGGTAGGAAGGGAAATAGTGAAGTGACCTTTGGATCCGGAAAATTTCCAACATGCACCGACATGAGTATCTTCCTCCAACATTACGGTCGGCGCACGTATGTGTAGTGTGGAAATATCATATCCTCGGACACGGTACATCATCCATGAGAATGATGGAATAATATGCTTCCGTAAGCCGTGGGTAGGAGAGGTGAGTTGCGGAATGATGCTAGAACCTTGTGCATGGATTGCGAAGTCCCTTTGCACTGGAGGGTGGAGTAATGGGATGTTGAGAGGTGGCATGTCGACACTGGGCCTCATGTTCCAGAGTGCACATCCCAACGAGACTGCAACAATAAGAATAATCGTAAAAAGTGCCATAAACCAGGCCAATAGACGAAGCGGCTGAGATTGGTTCTCCGCCACTCCCGTCACGTTAATCATAATCTTCTTGACCGAAGACGGCCCAGTGCGGGCAATGGGTTTGTTCTGAGATGCCATGTCATATAAGCTACTGATGGACCTCTCCTCATACTGCAGGCTCACCCGTACAGTCTTTCGACCGAGCCGTCGGAAGGATGGCCTCTCGGTCATGACAACCAAAGAATCATCCTCGGCAATCACGCGTCGTATCATCTTTGCCTTGTTTTGTGGGAGTCTTGCGAACATGCGATGTGTGAAATCAGGTAGTTGGATGGTAGTGTTAGACAGGATGGTGTGTGTTGGGTCGCAATTTTCCCTTTGTTGCCACTCAGTCCAGAAAATAATCTAATAGAATACATATAGACTCACCGAGATCGCGGTCACGGGATGCATCAAAACGCGTCGCGTCACCACCAGCCAATCAAAACCTTACTGACAGGAGATACCGAATCTCTAGTAGTCAAAGGTGATATTTACAGGCAATTGGATTCCAATTCTTTCAACTCTCGTCATATAACGCACCAGCAGCATGTTCAGTATTCGCGTTTATTATGGTGTTACAGGCGCATTGCGCCTATGGTACACGCATGCGAACAGGTAAATACAAGCTACGAAAGGCTTGGAATGCCTCAACCCCCCCTCTTAAGCGGAGAAAGGATGGGCCGGCGTATCCAGACGTATCCACACCCTTGTAGTCCAAGCTCCCTTGGTAAGCCCTGAGAAAGCGGTGGGGATATTCGACAGATGGTTTTGTCGGCGACGAAGACCCGTATGACGGGTAGGCGGTGAAGCGAGCAGCACGACTGTGCACTCATACCAAGGAGGAACTGGATTAGTGTTAAGTGTGTCGGTGAGTCGGGCATGTCGTGTGCCGCTGTGAGTCCGGATTAGAATGAGGTTGGTGATCATTGTAGGGATGCGGTGGACTGCGGTGCCACAGGTGTTGGGCGCCGGTAGGGGCGTCAGATGTGGAGAGAGGGTTGGGGCGTTGGGCTGGTCGGCGGGCTCGGTTGGCAATGGTCTTGGGCACGGTCGGCAGCGAGACAGCGCGCCGATTGGGCGGCCGTCTTGAAGCGTCTCGTCGCATGGACAAACGTGAGGAGATGCTTCAGCGCATCTGGGCTCGACAGTAAATATGAAATAGACTCAGCTTTGCGTTTGAGATTCCGTCGGAGGTGAACGTGGCGCTCGTGTTGGTAGTATGGACACTCCAGGTGAAAGTGGCGGACCGTTTCACTGTAATGCCGAGGCAGTGGGGGGAAGAGGGTGATTCGGACCGCCGGATGCGGAACAAATGCTGATTGAGGGGGAGGGGCCGATTCGTAGCTGAGCTACGATGGCGGAACGCCGGCGGTCGAGGAATTCGACCAGTTTGAGAACTTCTTCAAGGGTAGGGGCTTGTCGATGATGGCTGGGAAACTAGGAGACATTTTCCATCGCTTTTGCCATTTCTCGCGGAGCGCGGTGAGGTGAAGTCAATGAAGGGTGAGACCACTGCTTTTGCATGAATTATGAAGAACATTTATCAAAGTAATGGTACAGTACAGTATTCAAACTATGTAGGCCTGAACTCCTCACGTTGCTGTGATTCTCGGAGAATACGTGCATATTCTGTATTTGAGTATGCAGCAGCATCTCCCCTTCTATCCATCCGTAGCACCAACACCAAGAAAATGATACCTAAGATAACATATGTCCATCGTCGAATAGCCATATTTGTATATTTAGCATGATTCTGGATGCTATCTGAGGCCATGTCAGATGGACCGATGCGAGCTGGAGGACTGGGAGGTAATTGTGAACTTCCTGGACATGTCGTAGGGCTGACGCTGCGTCGGAGAGGCAGAGAGTTGTCCATGCTACCTCGTACACCTTGCGGCGGCGCGTAAGATTGAAATTCGTTGTCTTCAGATGAATCAATGCTCTGTGGAAGAGGCGGAGGACTGGGAGGAAATTCCGGACTTCCTGGAGATGTCGAAGGGCTGACGCTGCGCCGGAGAGGCAGATAGATGTCCATGCTACCTCGTACATTGTGCGGCGGCGCGTCAGATTGAAAGTTGTCGTCTTCAGATGGATCAATGCTCTGTGGGAGAGGCGGAGGGCTGGAAGGGAATTCCGGACTTCCTGGGCATGTCGAAGCGCTGACGCTGCGTCGGAGAGGCAGATAGATGTCCATGCTACCTCGTACATTGTGCGGCGGCGCGTCAGATTGAGAGTTGTCGTCTTCAGATGGGTCAATGCTCTGTGGGAGAGGCAGAGGGCTGGGAGGAGATTCCGGACTACCCGGACAACCATCACTTTCCAAGCTCCTGAGGGCTGACAAGGAGGCAACTTGGGTGGAGGCGGATGGCAGTTGTGGTGCAACTTGGGATTGCGTAACTTGGGCAGGCGGGATCCGGAGCGGGTCAACAGCTTGCCCGTCGAAATCTGACAGAAGAGAGTTAGATCCAATTCCGAGGAGAACGTATAATGTGAGCGAGGACCTTCTTCAACCTTGTGGAGGGAAATTCTCGTGACCGGCACTTGTAACCCTCTGGAGCTAGTCCGTGTAAGTTTCCGAGTGGGGCCACAGGCCTGCAAATGAAGAACTTGGTCTTTTTTAGCCGCCAGACCGCCTTGGAGGCCGTCGATAGGAGAATGTTGTAGGGAGAATTCACCAGCAGGCAATTTGGTGTGTAATTTATCTTTGTTTCGAGGTCGCGAAGTGCCGCCAAGTATGGAGCAATGGCCTTGATACGTGAATCTACTTGATCGTATTTCGGAAGGTTGCGTCAAGATCTTCATGTTCCCCGCCACCTCATTCGTCTTCAATTTATCTGAAGTAGACATGTCGAACCTCACGGATTTGGAATATCCAACGTTCTGTCTTTCGGAGGATTCAAATTGGGGCCCCTTTTTCACGTTTTCTGGGACTGGGAGAGATGTATCTTGAATATCCCCGCCAACGTCAGTTTTGATCCGAATGGAGGGCAACCAGGCACCTGTGTTGTATGATCAGAGACCTCTATGGGCGCGGATGGTGGGAAGGACGAACATGTCATTTCAAATTTGCCCATGGAGCGCTGTAACTTCTTAACCTGCGATTCGCGAAGTTCAGAACGGGGTTCCAAATATTTCTGATCGGCTTTGAGAGGGCGATGGACAGGTGTGCTTGCGGCCTAATCCATATATTATTGGTATTTGCATCGCTCCAGTTATTCAGAAACGAGACGTTACCTGGACATATCGCGACATCTTAGACGAATATGTCATTTCAAGTTTGTCCCTGGAGCGCTGTAACTTGAGCTGCGATTCGCGAAGTTCAGAACGGAGTTCCAAATATTTCTCATCGGCTTTGAGAGGGCGATGGACAGGTGTGCTTGCGGCCTAATCCATATGATATTGGTATTCGCATCGCTCCAATTGTTCAGAAACGAGACGTTACCTGGACATATCGCGACATCGTAGTGTTGGGCGGGATACCGAACCCTGGAGCACCTTGGTATATATGCCACCACGGTGGCACTGTGGAGGTCGGAAGCGAAACAAAGGTTTTTTCTGTCAATATCAAAGCGGGGAGACAAACGAACGCTGACGAAGTACAACTTGTGTCATGATCCAGTAGAAAGACCATTCCTTGCCCAAATCAATCTCTGATGAGGAGTCGTATAGCGACATGACGTCCTCCACCAGCAGCGAGGATCGTTCCTGTATAGCACACCCTTGTTGTCATCTCGAAGTATGAGTTTGCATGTCGGCCCGATCTGCGAGCCAAAAACGTTAGCGACGTTGATTAGTTCATGAAACAATGTTACCAAACACTTAACCTTTGCTGTGGCGCATTGCCGGGCGAGGTGCTAACTAGTGCGGTACAACAGTCGCCGACATGGCCGCTTTGTAGTGCAACTCAGAAAAGGTTGTTCAATTCAAATGATCAGCTACGATGATTCTAATCTACAGACTTCATACGGAACAATGGTGGTGGGACGGGATCAAGTTGGGAAAAGTTGTTTAGACTTGTGGTGCCAGATTATAACGGGCGCGTAAGTTTAGGGCAGGCTTGAAACCGTTCAGGGCAGGCGTAAATAAAGCCTGCCCTAAACTTACGCGCCCGTTATAATCTGGCCCCACAAATCTAAACAACTTTTTCCCAACCCCCACCTCTTGCCGCTGCTGGGCGTCATTTGTCGTAGTCTATCTATATATATAATATTCGACATATGGACAATAACAATGAACGAATGTAACTTCCAATGTAAGGTAGCCAAAAACTCTCCACCTGACACCTGCGTCGTAAAGGCCTTCCAAGATGCCAAACAAGCGGTCTCGAATGGAGGTACGAAGGTTTATCTGAGACCTGTCGTGTCTTACTTATTTATCATGAAATAATTATGCGCTAGGCGTCTAGTTGTTCAGACCATTCGATAATGCCGGCGAGGACGAGCAGGACGATGATGAAGAAGGTTCGTGTCCTTGGGATCTATGATTATAACCTCAGAGTCGCCTCGTCATCCCAGATGACGACGACGAACTTGTCGCAGGTGACCGAACGCGTTTCCACACCAAGCTTTATGAAAAGTTCAGTGTCCAGGCTCAACCGGAAGCTATTATGTGCGACGGGAAGGTCACCTGGTGTTCGTTGGGGAATCTTTCCAGATACAATTACCTAGGAGTGGGTTAGTTTATTATCTGGTCTAGAGATGGGTGGTTAGTCAATTGTCTTTGTTGGAGAAATATATCTCAACAATGTTTAAGACAATGAGCAGCTGTGGAGTAGGTCGTTAGTGACAGTGATGAGGGTCGTAGATAGTCGTGATAGATGTCGTAAGTGTGTCGTTGAAGATACTACGTGTATATGATGACTTGATATACGATGGCTTGATATATGATAACTTGATTAGGCTTGACTTAACTTGACTTGACTGACTTGTGTATATATAATGACTTGAATAACCTTGACTTGACTTGACTTGACTTGACTGGCAGATGTATACGATAACTTGAATAGACTTGACGGTAACTTGACTGACTTGCAGATATATACGATGACTTCAATGGACTTGACGATGACTTGACTGACAGATGTATACGATGACTTGAATGGACTTGACGATGACAAAGGCTTCCTGATAACAAAAGATAGAATATAGGTCAGTAATAAATGTAATCAACTAACTGATAGCTGATCAATACGAGAAACAATGACGAAATAATCTAAC